>JAWQFY010000418.1:0-32252 GCA_037055185.1 Capillidium rhysosporum | reverse complement strand
TTTTATACTATAGATCTATATTACTTTAATTTATATATTAACTATAATTTTTTATTTAAGTTTACTTTAATTATATATATTATATATAATAATGCCATTTATTTTTATATTTAGCTTATTAGAATTTATATTTTTTTACTTATGTTTTATATATAACTGCTTTAGCTATAAATACTTTTAGTTAAATATATACTAGCACTACTTACTACTTAAGTAACTTTATACTATTTACTTTCAAAAGTAGTTATTCTTATTTTTTTATTAAATTATAATAAAAATATTACTATAAAATTAGCTTATTTTAGCTATTATAGCTAGATTTTTAATAATATATAAAGTTATAATTAATATTATTAATTTGTATTTATTAATTATATTAAAGTTTGAAAAAAATAAAAAATAAAAAAAGGTTATTTTCTAATAAAAAACAACTATTTAACTTAATAAGTATATTAATAAAAGTATAATATAATATTTTTAAATTATATTAAAATATTTAAAAAATTTAAAAATATAAATATATTATTATAATTAATTTTAATAAATTTAGTAAATTTAAATAAAAGTTTAAAGCTAAATAAATACTTTAAATTACCTAACTTTAATTATAATTAAATAACTAATAAATACTAAAAATTATATAAAATTTTCTTAATATTATTATCTTAGTTTTATAAAAAAATAAAATATAAGTATAAACTCATTACTTATATATATAAATTTAAGTAATTATATCTTTAATATAGTATTAATTAATTTTAATTAAAAGTATTATTATTTTAAAATAGCCTTTATATAATAAAAAGCTAATTTACTTTTTAGATTTTAATTTTATAAAAAAGATTTAAGCTACTTTAAAAGTAATAAATATTAAAAATATTAAAAATATTAAACTAATTAAATTTTAAAATAAATTTATTAAAAAATATAATAAGCTATTAATATAAATAATATATATTAAAAAGTCTTTCTTTTTAGAGTTTAATTTTTTAATTTATTAATATACTTTGAAATTTTTATAAAATAAAAACTATAAATATATACACTTTTTTATTTTTTAATTATTAAATTATTAAAGTGTTTATAATATTTAATGTATAAAAGTAAAAATTTAAAATTAAGTTTAAAAGTTGTTTATCTTTTAAAAAAATTAAAAATTATTATAATATTAAATAATAAAGTTAAAATTATATATTTTAGTTTTATTATATAATTAATTTTAGCTTAATATTAAATAAAGTTATCAGTAAGTATTATAAATAATTTATTTTATAAGCTTATTATTTTTTTATAAAAAAATAACTTTTATTATAATATAAGCTTAAATATTTTAATTTTTAAGCTAAAACTATACTACTTTAACTAGTATATTAAGCTTAAATACTTATTATTCTAATTTTGCATTAATATGAATTTTTAATAGTATTAAAACTTTAATTTAAACTAATCTTTTTTATAATATAAATTATTTTACTAAAAATTAGTCAATATAACCTTACTATTAAAATAAGCTTTTATTTAAAATACTTTAATAATATAATTATCTTATTATTAATATAAGCTTAATTTTAAAATACTTTATAAATATAATAGCTTTGTTATTAATATATTAATATATTTACTTAATAAAAAACTTATTAATAACTTAATATACTTTAAGGCAATATTTATTATAAATTTACTTACTAAACAATTTTTAAATTAAATTGCTTATTTTATCTTTTAAAGTTTACTTAATAATTTATAAATAAGCTTTAAATATATTATTAAATTTTTTTATTATATTTTAGATAAATTTTTTTAATTTTAATTACTAATATAATAAATTTCTAAAATCTTAAAGTATAAGTAAACTAAAATACTTAAATTTAACTTAATTATATACTAAAACTTATATACTTACTTTTTATTTAAATATTAAAAAAACTAAAATATTTACTTTTTATTTAAATTTTTAATTACTTAATTTATTTATATTTAAATTAGCTACTTAACAAAAATAATTATATATTTTTTAATATTTTTAAATTTGAAAATTTTTAATTTTTTTATTTAACTTTAAATTAATATAACTTTTAATTAAAAAAAAAAAACTATACTTTAAATTAAAATATGTAAAAATATAATATACTAAAATACAAATAATAAATTTTAAAAAAATAAATAAACTAAATTAGAAAAATATAATAGCATTTTTATAAAATTTAATAAAAGCTATTTTTAAAATAAAAAAATTATTATTATAAAATATTGCTAGAAAAAATTAAAAAATTAAAATTATTATTAAATAAAATTTTTTATTTTTATATTTAGCTTAAATATATAATAATAATAATTTAAATTAAACTAAATGAATAAATATTTATTAAAAAAGTATTTTAAAATTTAAATTTACTATATTTTTTAAAACTTTATTTTAATTAGTTGTAATATTCAAACTTTATTAAATTTATTTTTTTATTTTTTTAATACTATCTTTATAATATATTTAAACTATTTTATAGTATAATAAAAGGTTAGCTTAAAGTAAAATAAAAAAATAATTATATTAAGTTAGTTTTATAGCTTTTTTAAATATTTTTAAAGTTTAATTTTAAAATTTAGTTTTAAATTAATTTTACTAACTTAAGTTATAATTAAATATATAGTTAAATATTTATAGCTATAAGTAATAAATATTAAAATTTTAATTATATAAATTTTTTATTTTATAATATTATTAAAAAAATATTATATTTATTAAACTATATTTAAATAATAAGTATATTTTAAAAATATATATTTAGATTAAAAACTTAACTTATAAATTATACTAATTATTTTTTATTTTAATTTTAGTAATATTTTTAATATTATAGCTTTATTTTACTATTTTACTTAATTTTATCAATATTTAAAAAAGAATATTTTATTTTACAAAGTAAGTTAAGCTATTAGTTTAATAGTTTACTAACTTAAAATAATATTATAATTTTAAAGTCTATTAAATTTAATTACTAATACTTTACTATAATAAATATATTTATATATTTACTTACTAATTTAAGCTAATTATAAAGTAATAAAAGTTTATTAGTTTTTAGCTTTAACTATATTAATAACTATAAAATAGTATTATTATATAATACTACTTTTAATATATATTTAATTATAGTAATTTTATAATAATTAGCAAGAATTATTATTAGTATACATAGAATAAATATATTTAGCTAGTAATTTTTTGCTTTTTTTATAATATATATATATATAACAATTTTATACTTAATAGATATTAATTATAAGCTTTTATAATTTATACATTTTTATTTTTACTATATTAAGAATAGTATTTTAAATTTTAAGATTATTATTTTATTAAAACCTTTAATTTAATTTTTATAAATTTATTAATATAATTTTTTTTAAATATATTTGATATATAATAGTAAATATACTCTTATTTATATTATCAATCTTTTAAATTTTAATTTTTTTAATAATATTTAGTAAAATATACTAAAAATTTAACAAAAAACTATAGTTTTAAGCTTTTTAATATATAAATAGCAAATAAATATATTTTTATTTTTGTTAATTTTATTAGTTTAATTTTTATATATAATTTTTAAAACTTAATTCAGCTACTTTTAAAAGTAGCTAATATTTTATAAAATATAAAAAAATAATATATAATGAAACAAAATATATAACTTTGCTATAAATATAAAATATATATTTAAAATATATTTTAATAATATAATTTTTTATTAAAAACAACTTATATAATTTAAAAATATATATTAAATTAAACTTTTAATTTAAAGTATACTAATATTATAAACTTATGTTTTAAATATTTTATTAGTATAAGTAATTTAATAATATTATATTATACTAAAATTTATAATACATAATTAAGAAAACTGTATATAAAGCTATTATAATAAAATTATATAAATAAGTATATATAAAATTACTTTATAATATCTCTTTTACTATTTAAATATATTTAGATTTAATTTTAGATTACAATTATATTAATAAAATTTTAAAAAAAAACTAGATTATAAGTATACTAATCTAAATATACAATCTAATTAAGCTTTGTTTATAGAACTGACATATATATCTCCAATTTTTTACACTGAAACCACTAATAAACTTAAAATTCTAAATAAACTAATTGTAAAAATATTACTGTTCTACCATTCCTATTAAAAAGTAGGTTTATTAGGAAAAGAGACTAGTTTTATAGCTATTTTGATATTGATTTTTAAGTACAAACTACTTATTATAAATTTGTAGTTGACTGAAAAGTAATATATTAGAGAGGAGTTTAGTATTTAGTTGAACTTTTCTAGTTTAACTTGATATTAAAAAAATGATATTTTTTTATTAAATTAGAAGCTTCTATAGTTTGCAACAAATGGCTAAAATACCAAAGAAGGAAAATGAAACGGTTAGTGTATCCCATTTCGAATAAAGTGGTACGCAAAACTTACTTAAGATTGATCGAAAACTGGTACATTAATTCAGACCAAAAAAAAGTTCGAAAGCTGATTTATCGATAACAACAGTATTCAATTTTATTAAAATAACCAACCCAAAAACTTTGAAGTTTTCAAGTGTACAAAACGGTGGCAAAATTACGGGATGAGCCAAAATAGATAGATAGAATATTAATGTATGGGTATAAGGTATAATTAGCAGGGAGGGGTGAAGGAAGTTGGTAAAGTTAGCTAGTAGGAAGGTATAGTAACTTGCGAAGGGGGAAGGTTCAGGATCAACTGGTATAAAGAGGGAAATGTAGGATTAGGGGAGGTTAAAATGGGGGTAGGGCTTTACCAGAAGCTTATATGGCTAAGTTTTTTTAGATGTTGGAACGGTAGGAAAATAAGTGTTTCATTAATTAAGTTCCGAAGTTGCAGCCAAGTCATTTGAGTAAAGGATAAGTTTAACTGAACCCAATGTCATGCACTGCTTGCATGAATTTATCAGTGGGTTCACGGTTGTCTTTCTGAACCGACCCCTTTCGCGAAGTCCGATTGATATAGATGGGTGAACTAGGTATCGAGGACGCGGCAGAGCCGTTGGAGCTGTTGGTCGTGGGCGCTATGAACGTCGACGAGCCCGAAGAGGAAAAACTAAATATGTTAGCTATAGCACTGGGCTTAATCGTACTTCCAATCTTTCCGAGTAGTGAGCTCTTCTTCCGCGGGTTACTGGAAGGTTTGCTCGTTATCGAGGCGGCGTCGGTATCGTCCGGTATTATTGTAGAACGGTCATCGTCGTTACTGCTCTTGTTGGTACCATATATCGATGCGGTAGGCGACTGCGATGAAGAGGCCGACATGGAGTGGCGTGGGCTCACACCCATATCCTTATTCAGTTTGGCCAGTGAAGTAGCAGATACTGAGTGAGTAAGCTGTACAGCGGTAGCGCTGGTTTTAGCCGACAGCGAAGAGTAGGATGGAGATGGAATAGGCGTGGTGGCTTCCGAAACCGGGGGTTTGTAGGTCGGGGGCATATAGTTTAAAATGGACTGACGGATGTTAGCTGGATACTCTGGGCCCCAGAAGTTGGCGTCGTTCAAAAGTTCTTGCTTTTTTTGGATCATGATGTTTAAACTACGTAGCATAAGGCCATCTCGTTTGGCGGTCATGGAAGCACGGTAAACCTCGGGTGCGATCTTGATATCGAGCTGCTTATGGATCTGGCCTGCAATTAGATCGTATAAGTTAGTAACAGCGTACTTGCTTGAGAAGATCAGAAGGCGCAGCAGCAGTTGTAAGTCGTTAGCTTGTTTGAAATCTATGCTGTTGGTATAGAGGTAAAATACAAAAGCTTGGACAACACTGTAGTTCTCTTGGAACATAAAGGATTGAGATGGAACACTTACGGTCCCAGGGTCACGGTCTTGACTGTTTCCGTGGAAGGAGTCGAAATTAGACCATCGGGAGCGGATAAATCCTAAATTCACTTGGATCCGATAGTTGTCAAGGGTGATGAAAGCGAAGTTGGAGAAGCGTGGAGAGTATAAAATCATCTGGCCAAGGTCGATCGCGTTGGAGTTGCAGTTTACTTTGGGCTGACGGAATATGTTGTTGGACTCCAAATTAACTACGCTTATATGGTTAAAGTTGACTCGTCTGCTCTGATAGTCTTGATAAATCTCCCGTTCACGGTGACCAAATATGATGTATTTGTTCTCTTTGGGGTGTAGGAAACCACGATTCCAAGAACCAATAGATAAACAAGGGCCAGTATCTATTTTAGACCAAGTGTTGCTGTTAAGATCCAGGTGCCATATACAGTAGATGATTTGTTTGTTGATTTGTACGTAGCCACTGACAATCATATGGTCTTGGATGATATACGTCTCAGGGAAGCGAAAATATGGTGGTAATTCTTTATCAACTTTGGAAAAGGGTGTTATCTCAGCCTTCCCTTCTCTATCGATAGTGAGAAAATCGTAGTTAGGATTACTACTTTTGGTATTTGCGTACCCGAAAATCTTTTCCGGTATTGTTGGGTGAGTACACATAGCAGAACAGTAAGAACCTAACTTAGCGTCGATGTTGTTGATATTTTTCAATTCGAAGGTTTCGAGGTTAAAAGAGTATACAGAGTTAGTGTAAATATTCATAGCATCTTGACCACCAATTATATATAACTCATCCCCCAACACTTTAGTCAGGTGAGCGTAGCGTGGTGGGAATTGTGTCGCTGGGAACTTAAATATTTGCCATTCCAAAGTTTGTAGGTTGAACAAGCATATATCGTTTAGTACGTTGTTGGTATCTCCTGTCTGCTCCCCTTGGCCGCCCGATATTATTAAAAACCGATCCTTATAAACGGTTGCTGAGTGAAAATACCTTGGATCGGGAACCTGGCTGCATGGGGAAGGAGTGACTAACTCCCAAGCATTAGTATTCAAGTAGAACGAATACAGGTCGTTAAAAAATTTAGCCTCCATCCTACCGCCAAAAATATACACCTTATCCCCTAAAGTTGTTACACTTGGACCTACTCTTGATTGTGGCACTGAACCCAACGTCAATATAGTACTTACAATTGCTTCTGCGAAATGAGATCCTACCATTTTCCAATAACTAAATGAACTTTGATTAGTAAACGGGTATTAAGTTTAGATCGATTGTTAAAAGTTAATAAGTCGGGTGAAAGGTATACACTCAAATATTAGTGGTTTTGCTATTCAGGTTTTATAAAAATTACTCGTTGCTATATAACTTTTAAATATTCACTTACTTGTTATAAATACAGAGGTGCCGTTTCCGAGAAAATGTTAGTTGGGAAAATTGGAGTGGTGGTAAAATATAAATCTTCTTGAGCTTTTAACTTTTCAAAAACAATCAATTAATTTTCTTTCAAAATTTTGATTTTTGGGTGTGTTTTTGAAATAAGTTATGACATTTCGAACAGGAGACTAATTTACATTTATCAAACTCAAATTAGCAGGTAACCAATAGACTTTATTCAAAATTTGGGTTTCACATGTAATTCGTAATTTTGTGTGCTATCAGTTAAAGAACAGTTTGTCAGAGATAGAACATAAAGTATACTTAGCCATAACTAGAGGTGAATTACCAGATTTCCTTAAAACTTATCCAACATAGTGGCTGAGCTGGTACAGTAAATAAAGTATTAGTTTGGCATTTTAGAATGCGAATTCCAGGATTGGTAACAAGAACTTGGTGAATGCAGCATTGACTTTTAGCTACATTTCTTGGCTGTTTACAATCGAAATTAGGATTTAATTCTATTATGATAGAGCAGGTGCTAGACACCAATATGCTGCTTGATAATTGCTAAAAATTAATATTAAGAACTTTGAAGGTTGGTACACCGGGTCCTTATTCTCGTGTAAAACATGTTTTAGATAGGATACTTGGAAGCTTTGTCGAATTATATTTTTACCAAGTGAGTGGGTTGGATTTACATATAAAACACTTAAACTACCGAGCTCGGCCTCGGATATGCATTGAAATTTATCCGTTACTATTTTCAGTAAATATTTATTTAGTTCGCTTTTACTACACATACCAAAATCTTTTGAAAATAAACAAGTGTTCCCTACAAACTTGAAATGTTTAGTCGAAATAAATTAAAGTTTTAGTACTCTAAATAATTGGAGTAAAGATTTTGAACTTGCTTTGTATATAAATCTTCAATAATATTTATTTCAACTCTAAATTTTCTTTGTAATGAATAATAATTATCAAAAAAATTATAGTATATATATCTTTAAAAAACGAATAAATTTAAAAAAAATTTATCGGAAATGTGAGATTTATTTATCCGGCCGAGAGATGCTAGTTCAATATGCTTTTTTATGGTGTAAAGCGATTGCAAAAAGCCAAAATTAATACGATCAAAGTAACTAATTGGCATTCATAAGCATTACGAATACTTCTGTAGTGGTGGCTAAATATGATGTACCTATTCCATTTTGGGTATAAGAAACCACAGTTTAATATATGACTAATATCGATTTGAGATCAAGTGTTGTTGTAAGATCTAGACGACGTATGCAGCAAAAACATGATTTTTATCGTAAATGAAGCCAGCTTCGAGTTTATGGTCTTGGATGATGGAAATCTATGGAAAGCGAAAGAGTGAGAGTAAATCTTTACAATCTTCTGGGAATTTTTTCCTTTCAATTCTACTATTATCGTCGATTTTAAATAAAGTCTGACCCACTAGAATATTTACTATTTGTATATCCGGATATATTTTTAAATAGTACTGAGTGATGGAAAACACTTAAGTTGTAAACTCCTACTATGGTCAGCGTGATATTTATCAAGTATAGTTAAGCTTTCAAAATTGAAGCAATGATTTCCTGAAAGTAGTTACTATTTACACCTTGCCTCCCCATAATAATGAACCTATCTCTTAAAACTTTTGTTGAGTATCTGGAGTGTAGTTACTTGTATTTCTATATGTGTAATTATTTACCATTCTTAAGTTTGTAAACCAAATAAATCTATATCGTTTAACACGTTGTTGGTACATTCCAATTTCTCCCCTTGATTTCCTGGTATTACTAAAAAGTTGTACTTATAAACTAATACTAAATGAAAATATATTTGGTCTAGAATTTGACTTGTAGGGGATTGTGCTATCAAACTTCAAATCAAACTTATACAAGCCTATCAAATAGTTTTCTTAAGTTTAGCACCGAAAACTTATAGTTATTTCCTAATACCATTAAGCTTGGACGCGATCTAAGTTGTCAAATTGAATCTAAAGTGCATGAAATACTTATTTGTACATCTAAAAATCGGCTTCTACCATCTTAACGAACAGTTGTTTAAAAGCTGTGTAAAAGCAGTTGCGGGCGAAGTAATAAACAATTAAAAGCTACTTTATAACTTAAAAGTAAATACAAGAATGTAGTAGAGATGAAAATAGGAATTAACCGAAAGTTATAGGAGAAAATTGTGTTGGTAGTTTTTTGACCCATTTTCTAAGTTTAAATAACATATTTTTAGAATCGGTAAATTGGGGCGAGGAATGACGAAATACGGAATATTAAGCTAACTATAGTACTTATGTTCAAATAGTACATAAATGTGGCGTATCAGATACAATTTTATCTGCACGTAATATATTTCCCAATTTTCTCCTATTACAATTATTTGAGTGTTCAATTTATTAAGGTTCATACACTAAAAATTCATTTTGAATAGTATCTTGTACTATAATAATATTTCTCATGAAATTAATTACAAACTAATACGAAAGTATGTTCTTGATGACTACCTTAAATACAGTGTACATACTTGTAGAGATGTCGATTCATATTTTAAAATTTATGGTTTCGTCATGCTTACTTCTATCAGATGAGAAAGATTATGTATCAATTTAAAGATTAGATAGAAATAGCTCCAAGTATCAACCTTTAACTGATAAAATTAAATATAAATGAATGTTAAATAGTTTTATTAAATTGTACTCTAATTTTTGTAATTCATTAAATGATTTAAAGTATAATATGATCTCTTCATGTTTCTAAAAAAAATTAGTTGATGGATATTATGAGCAGTATAAAATAAAACAGATAATATTAAAAATGGTATAATAATTGAACTTTTATAAAAAATTTTATAAACATAGTAGAAAAGTATATATATATATAAATATTTAAAATTTTGATTTAAAAACGGAAAAATAATAATGATAATAAATTTGAGATAAAAGTAAATTAAACGTATTAAAAAATAGTTTTAAATTTCAAGTTCTTTTATAAATTAAATTTATTATATTTTATAAAATTTTAAAATAAATGTATATTAAAATCAAATAGTATATGTATTGTAAATCATAATAAAGCTAAAGTAAAAAGACGGAATATATATATATTATTTATTTAATTAGTTTTTAATACTTTTAAACTTTATTACATAATAATTACATACCTTTATAACATTATATATGCTTAAAAACATTAGCTGATATTATTAGATTCATTACTTAGATTATACTAAATATATATTATATCTCAATTATAAATACTAGCTTATAGCAAAATTTTAAAAGCTAAAATATTTTATATAATATTCTTAAATTCAGTAAAATATTCAATTTTTACAACTTTTATTTTTAATTTATTTATTATTTTCCTTATTTTTAAATTAATACCCTAAATATTAATACTTATAAAGTAATTATAAAAATACTTAAACTATTAAAAAATTTATTATTCTAATTTAAATAAGTTATTTTTTATTTGCTTTTATTTTATAAAATGTAAAATTTAATTTATTATTAGTTAAAAGTTTAGTAATTTTGTTTTAGTATTTTGGTTTTTTTAAAAATATTAGTATAATTATAATTATACTTTATTTAATATAAAATAGTAATAGTAAAAAAAATATTTTTAATAAGTTAAATAAATATATAAAATAGTTTAAAATTAATATACAATTTTAAAATTTTAACTAAATAAATAAATAATTACTTTTAAAAGTAGCTAATTTTAACTTTGAAAATTAAATAAAATAAAAATATTAAAATATTAAAAATTAAAAAAATATTTATACATTAAAAAAACTAATATTATTAAAATAAAAATATATTAAAAATATACTAAAACAGCTTATAATATATTTATTATATAAGTTAGCAACTGCTAAAATTATAAATATTAAATTATATTAAAAAATTATACTATTATATAATATAGTTATATAACTAATAATATAGCTAAAGTAATTAAATATAAAATATAAATATTTTTAATATATTTGCTATTAATTTAGATAAACTACAAGCTTATAATATAAAATGCTATAAAGTATAAAGTTATACTTTTATTATTTTATAGTAAAACTATAAAAAATTTAAGTATAACTAAGATTAAATAGTTTTTAAGCTTTATAAAGTATAGAAAAAAATTATATTAAAAAATATTGCTAAAATTATTTATAAAAAAGGTTTAATATAGCTTAAAAGTATAAAATTTAAATTAAAAGCTTAATATATTATATTATATAACAAAAAAATATTCATTTATATAGTTTTATTAAGTTTTAAAAAAAAATATTAGGCTATTTTAAAATAAAATTATATATAGTTGCTGTTTTTTATATTATTATAGGTTTTTATTTTTATTATTTTTAGTATTATATATTTAAAAGCTAAAAACTTTTATCTTTAATAAGAGATTATTAAAATAATAAATCATTTTTACTTTTTTTTCAGCAATATATTTATATATATAAATTAATTACTAAATATAATTTTTATTTTTACTTTTATTTTTTTACAATTATTTTAAATACTTATATATTATTAAATTATATATTTACTATTTTTACTTTATAAATATATATATATATATTTTAAAAATACTTAATTTAATTACTATTTAAATCAATTATATAATTTTAGTTTAGCTTAAAATTAACTTTTTTCTAATATACTATTTTTTATACTATATATATATAAATTAGTATTTTACTTTTAGCTTAATACTTTATTATATATAAAATTGTATATAGCTTAAATCTTAATTTAATTAAAAAATCCAAAATTTTTTATAATTTACTTAAATATACTAAAAAAATATATATATAAATAATATTTTCTTTATATAATAAAAAAACTACTTATTTATAATATTATATTAAATATATCTAACTTTATAAAAAATTTATAGCTTTAAAAAGATATATAAAGTTTATACTTTTGATTTAAGTATTTATAACTTTTTTTATAAATAAGCTTTTTATAAATATTTATAAAAAAATATTTTCTAATATAAATTAATATATATTTAATTTATAAAATTAAAATAAGCTATATTTAAAAGTAATTAATTACTTATTTATTTAGTTTAATTTTTATAGCTAACTTTTAATGTATTAAGTTATTAAAGTATATTTAATTACTTATATAATATTAATCAAATTACTAAAATTAGTCTAAAATTTTTAATTTATTTTTTTAAATCTTTTTAAAAAAAGCTCAAAATTACTTAAATATTAAAATTTTGATATTTTAAATTATTTATATTTTTTTATTTAAAAGTAAACTGAAAAAATCCATTCTATGTTTATAAATGTAAAACTGCTACTGTAAACTTAATTATTAAATCTAAATAAAGCTTATAAAAAATAGCTTTTTTAGTAAAAAAAAGCATAATAGAATTATAGTAGTAAATATGTAGAAAAACTTTAAAAATGGCCTTACTACCTATTAAAAAGTGTAAAAGTATGCCTAAGTAAACTTGAATATATTTGAGCCAGTGCTATTTATAAGAGTATATCTTATATACCTAATTAAAACTACTAATAATAAAATTTCAACATATATCATTGTAAAAAATAATAGTTTAGATAGACTTTTATTTTTTATTAAATTAGAATTATAGTAAATTGTAATAAAATAAAAGAAGATGTTGAAATAAATTTGTATAAATACCTGAATTTCAGTTATAAGTATATTTTTTACCAGCTTACTTTGATTAAAAACTTGCTATAATTCAGAAGAGAAAAGCTAAAAGTTATTTTATTATATAATATCTAAGTTATTAAGCTAAATGTGTGCTGTATTTATAGCCTTAAATTTAAGTTAAAATTATTATTCTATTAATTTCGATTTTTATCATAGTTAAGATGTACCTTCATTAAATTGCTAAACTAGTTAAATCAGTAAGTGCCAATATACTTCTATTTTTAGACGCTTTCAGTGGTACTATAACCTGTACGATCTACTAGTACTTCATCCCATTAAAGCCCATGGAGCACAAAAAAGTTTTGTAGTAGTTAAGCATTAAAACCTAATTTTACAAGCAGATATTAATCGTATGAAAATTAAGTTTTAATAGTAAACTATAAATTTATTTTCATATAAGTACATTTGATATTAACTATAATATTCTGGTGGTCGATCAAAATTAGTAGCTCTTATTAAGTTCCTAGCTTGATCTTTGAAAGTTTGAAAGACCGGTAAATTAGAATCTCCGCCTACTTTATGAAACCTTAAACTTAGCAGTTTCGAAAAGCGAGCCGTCTCGTTTGAATTAGAAGTATATAAAATGGGGAGTAAGCTTTCCTTGTGAAAAAAACTGTTAGCCAAGTATAGAAATTGTATGTTTAAAGCGTATTGGGACATCCAATCTAGAAAACTTGTTTTTTTTACAGTCAGCGAACTTAGATAAATATATTTAAGCTTGTACACTCGTTTGGGCAAGCCTTGAAAGCATACATCATCGATAAAAAGTGGAAATGCTTTGAAAAAGGTTAGATTTTCTAAACTGGATAAAATGTGATGTATACCGTTGCTAGAAAGATTAATAGCCCGTATAGCTTCAAAGTGATTAAGGCAGCTAAAGTTACTTGCGATTAAATTGGACCATAGCTCGGGTAAATCAAAAACTGTTAGCTGTTTTATACTTACCCACTTTTCTTTAAAGATTAATTCGGTTGTCGGTAGACGGTAGCTATTGTCGTATTGTAAAAGTTTCAAGGATTTTAAATTTGGAAAAAGTAAATTTGTTATATCAAGCTTGATTTGTTCAAATCGGTAAAAGTTAAGACTTAAAGACAGATCTTTTAGAGTTAAAATTGGGTTATGGAGTGATATAATAGGAACCGTACCTTCAAACTTACCGTTTAAGCTTAACTTTTTTAACTGTGTGAAATTTACTAGAATCTTTTGTAGGGAAAAGTCTGGAAGTGTATTTGCTTTAATAGTTAATACTTTTAAACTTTTAGAAAAATTTTCATTTTCATCTAAGTTGTTTAAAAATTCTATCAAACATTCGTCATCTAAGCCTTTAAAATCCAAAAATAGTACGTGAAGTCGATGAAGATTATTGAAAGAAATTACTAAAGTTTTTATATTAATATCGTAGTTCTGTCTTCTCCAAGGTTTTAAATTCTTTAAATAAAGCTCTTTCAGATTTGAATTATTAAATACTTTAAGTAAATTGTTTAAAATATTCTCGTCAGTATGATCATCATCATCTAAAGTAAAATTCAACGAAACTGAAGTCAACGATGAAAATGAATCTTTCCAACTTATGAGAATTTTACGAGATAAATGACCTTCTACGCTTAAATATCTTACGCATTTCAAAACTTCCCCATACTTGATCAATTCATTTTCTTTGTTAGATAAAATTTGATTTATTGTGAATGTTCTAAATTGAATCTGTCTAATAATTTGATTAAAAGCTTTGTTTACCGTTCTTAACATAGTAAATTGTAACTGCTCGAGAATATCATTATCGTAATTTAGCTTTATAATCAGCAATGTTTGTTCCAATATTAAAGTTGGTAGAGATGTTAAAATTATCATTCCTTCTTTGTGGCTTGTATTCTTATGTTGCCTAATTTTTGTAAAGTTTACTGATAAGCTTAAATACTTTAAAGTCAACGTAACTTACTAAGAATCCAACCAATAACAACTCAATAGGAAGCTAAACCTAAATTGTAACCAGTTTAAGTTTAAACTCTCTCAGGTCAGCGAAAGGCTTTACCTAATAGGTAGAGTGCTTCTCTAAAGTACTAATTTTTCATTGCTTTGATACTCACTACGAATTATTTAGTCGTCTGCTACCACCTTAGGTCGGTGGTGGATAATAGTGGATTAAATGGATTTCAATTGTTGCAAATTTGAAAATTGACTATATATGAGAAAAATAATTGAGCTTATTATTTTTCAATCAAAATTCTTTTGGTAAAATTTTAGTAGCTTAATGTTATTATTTTCAATTTTAGCTGATTAAGCCGAATTTACCTTTTTAAATTAGAAGAGTTATATTTAAAGTTTCTATTTTTAAACCTTAAATAGTTTTGTAAAGTATTAAAGTTCTAATTTGAAAGCTTGTAATTTTGAATTACTAATTTTCTTATAATTAAAATCTATTTATTATACTTATTGATAAATTAAATAAACTAAAGTGATAAGTTTAATTGTTTGCTTTTAAATATAAATATGCTATTCTATAAAACATTGATTTATTAACTTTTATGGTTGATTGAAAGTTATCATATATTTATAAATATTATCTACCCTCTTATTAAACATATTAAAGAAGTTGCTTTATCCTAATTATATAATAGTATTTAATTAAAAAAATATTTATATATACAATAATACATTACTATTAAATTTAGATTATTATATGTTTATTTAATAAATATAATTTTTATTTTAAAAAAATTAAAAGCTTAATTAGCAAAGCTAATAATATAAAATAAATAAAATGTTGTTTATCTATTTAAAATATTATCTTTATATAAAATTATAGTCTTTAGCTAAACTTTTTAGACAATTTTACTTTTTTAAATACTTAGAAATTATTAAAGCAAAAAGGTTAAAAAATAGTAAGCTTAATAAAAATAAAAAGTAAATTTTCTTTTTAAATTACTAACAAACTTTTTAAAAAAGCTAATAATAGTAATAAATCTATTTTTATTTATAAAAATTTAAATAAATACTTTAAAATATTAAAAACTAATAGTATTAAAGTAAAGAAAATATTTTATTTTATTAAATTTAAATATATTATTTATTATTTTTAATTTTTTTTTCAAATATAAAGTTTAGTTAAATATATATTTAAAAAAAATATATATATATTAAAGTTATAAATTTATTTTAAAATTTAATATAATAAATAAAATATTTTAAAGGTATATAAAATTGCTATAAATATATTTAGTAAATTTTATTTAATTTAAACTAGTTAATTAAGTATTTAACTTATTTTAAAGCCTTATTTTATAAAATTTGAACTTTTATAATTTTAAATTCTATAAATAAATAGCATTATTTTAAAAGTAAATTAAATTATTACTTTTTATAAAAATTATTAAATAAGTAATTAACTACTTTTAAAAGTAGTTAATTTTAATTTTAAAAATTAAATAATAAAAATTAAGCTATTAAAATTAATTATAGTAAATAGTAAAATAATAATATACTAAAGCATTATTTTAATATATTATTTTAAATATTAAAAAAGCTAAAATATTAGCTTAATTTACTTTATTTTTTAAAATATTTTTTTATAAGCTTTTAAATATTTATAAAATTAAATAGTTTTTAAGCTAAGTAAAATACTAAATTAAAAATTTAATATTATAATATATTATTAAAATAGTTTTAAAAATATAGTTAGTATAATACTAAAATTTAGCTTTAATATTAAATAAATATACTAAGTATTTAAGTAGTAATATATATTAATTTTTATTATATCATAAAAATAAATACAAGTTTAATAAGTATAATATCTTAGTAAAAAGTTATAAAAATAAAGATTATATATATTAGCTTAATTAAAATTATAAATGTTTTTAGCTATTTATTAAAAATAATTTTAATACTAATATTTTTATAATATAGTTATAAAAATATAAATTTACTTAAATAGTTTTATTTAGTTTTTTTAATACTATTAAGCTATTTCAATATATAACTTTATTACTATATAATAAAATATAAAGATATAGCTTTTATATTATTTTTATTACTATTATAATAATTAAAAATTATAAAAAAGCCTTATATATTAAATATATAAAATATTAGTATTAAGATTTTTAACTAGTTTTATATATAATAAAGCTATATATTTTAGAATTTAGTTTATTTAAAAATATTTAAAATTTTATCTAATATATATAATATATTAAAAAATAGCTTATTAAAATTATTTTTTCTTTATTTTTATAGTAAAAAACTAATAAATATAAAAAAAACAAGATTTAATAAAAATAAATATTTATTTTTAATAAAGTATATATAAATAAAATTTAATAAAATTAAAAATGAAAATCTAAATAATAATATTATTAATAGAAAACTTTAAAAAAAATCTAAAAGTTAAATATAATAAAAATTCTAACTAATAAGTTACAGTATAAATTTAACAAAATAAAAATACTATATAAACTAAGCTATTATCAAATTTTGAAGTAGGTTTGCTAATTTTATTATATAAAAAAGCTAAATATAAATATATAAATTATAAAAAATATATTCAAATTAAAGCAAATTAAAGCTAGTAAGTATAACTTAAAATTTTATAAATAAATTTATAAAAAGATTATTGAAAATAATAAAGTTAGTTACAAAAACTCTTTAGTAGAAAAGAAAAATAATTAATTAAAATATTTAAAACTAAAATAAAATAAATAATAAGAAAAAGTAAGTAGGTTTAATAATATAATAAGTTATTTTATAGAAAAATGAGTGGAAAACAAGTATAATGAAACCTTTTATACATAGCTAGTTACAGCTAAAGCCTAAAGCTTCAGTTGCCATACTCTAGATATCTATAAGTGAATATCCTGATAAAAAACCTGCTGATAGGTAAGATTAATAATATATATTAAAATTTAGAAGCTAAAATTTAGAAAAAAGTATAAATTAATATTAAAAAATTAGTTTTAAGAGTTAATTATATGATTTATATATTAATTTAATTTACAAATATTAATAAATAATAAATGTAAAGTTGATTTAAAATTTAGTCTTCCTAGTTTTAATAAATAGTTTAAATTGTAAAAGTATAAGTTAACTTTTATAACAAAACTCAATACATATTTTTAAAACGCTTTAAGATTTTTGAGCATAATTATTTCAATACCAAAAGAAGTAAAACAAAAGATTGAACTACTTTGTTATAGCTTTATTTAAATTGTTTATTATTGGTTCTGCTAATACGTTGGACTTTGGTAGTAAACTGTTAAAATTATTAGAAATAAAAATAGTATCGATTTATTAGTATAAAAAAGGTGAAATATTAAAAATAAAATATAAATCAACCACTGAACAAAATAACAATATATTAATAAGAAACTAAACAACTAAAGCTAAACAAGTATACATTAGCTTATTGTTCAAAATAGTGAACAAACATCCAATATCCAAAATCCAAATTTGGTTTAATTTTTTAGGCAAGTGGTTTAAAGTAAAGTACTTTAAAAGGTCATACCAGTTAGTTAGAATCTAGAAACAAAGTTAAACTGTATTTATAAACGTACAATTGCCAAGTTTACACTGTCTCTGAAGCGTATGTGGAACGGTAGAATAAGTTTTGTGGAGCGTAGGTCGTTTTAATTAATTGCCTCTAATTCAAGTGTAATGTGATTTCGCATCTTGGAAGGCATAGGCACGTATATCGGGTTGTAACGTTTTTCAGGTTTAGATGGGTTTAAGTTTATTAGGTATGTTACTTAAGAATCTAAACCACCATAATTTATATTAGATTTTAGCAAGCACAGTGTACGAATTATTACGAAAGCGAAAAATAACCGCAAAAAAGCTAAGTCCAAGTTTTTTAATTCAAATATTGGAATCAAATAAACCCTCTAAAAATATTATAGTGATGGAATTAATTAGATACCTTTGTTCAATTTAACCAATTGTTTTATAGACGTTTATATATGCTGGAAACAAATGTAAGCTTGTTTAAGCTTAAAACATAATCTTGGATTCCAACATCTTCATTCCTTTTCTTTATATTATATTAAACTTTAATATTCATTTCAATTTTGCCGGTTCAAAATTCCAAGTACAATTCCAATCAGTAGGCACGAAAACGAGATAGCGTAGAGCATAAACATAAGGCAGGACCGATACCAAACGTACAATTAGAGCATAAAAGCACTTTTAATTACAGAATTAACGACATTGAAAACTAGATATTGGCAGTATGATGTGTACCCAAGGACTTATTAGCTTAAATAGAACCGATGACGGAATTATCCGCAACAACTTAGACTCCACCGACTTACTCCAGCTGTTGAAGCAGTCGGCGGACGTGAATTACTACGACATGTTTATACGTAGGGATTCGAACTCCTCAACAAACACCCAAGATAGTGAAGCTACTTTAGTAGACGACTGTAATATAGTACCTAGCAGTATACAATCTATGTTACAACAACTTGATAGATGTATATCCAAGTTAAATCAAACTGACAATCTAAATTGTAAAGTTAAGGATAGCAGTAAAGGTAGCATATTAAAGTTTAGATCGAGCCATAGGTATATCAGTAACAGGTATCATTCGGTTGTACAATATAGTGGGTACATGTCTATGTTGCATGTAAGTACTCAAGCTTTTATAGTTAAGAAGGAATGGAAGAAATCCACATTTACTATATTGAACGATAAGCTTTTAAAATTTAAACCGAAAAGTGATAACCCTTATAAGAAAATCGTCACCTTAAAAGCTAGTACGGTGGTTGGCGTATGTAAAGAGTTTGATAACTTAAATTATGTTTTGCAAGTCAGTAATTTGAATTCCAAGCCGATGTACTTTAGTTTGGAATCTTTAAATTCTTTTCAACAGTGGTTCACCGCTTTACAATCGGTTATCGATAAACGTAAATCTTTTGAACGGAACGTACCCCTACCTTTACCCACCGCTTTAGACTTCAATTCGAGTAGTAAGCTTATTTTCGCTGGCAAATCAAAAGAAACTTTTACCACCAAAGCAAAAGATTCGGAAAATGAAAGTAACGTTGTGTTAAGTGATAATGATGCTACATTTAACTCTAAATTAAATAATTTAGATGCCACCATAGCTAACATTAGAGGCAGATCTAGAGCTAAAACTATATCAGTAATCCAGAACTTTAAATCCAACTTCAGTTTAAATAAGGTTGGATTCATTCATTAAAATTAATATATTTCTATCACTTTCTTTAAGCCTTTAGTTTTTAGAGTTATAGTGGAATTAAATAAGACTATAATAATAGTGTGTGGTTAGTTAATAATATGTTTTTGTAAATATGTACTATAATATATGGCTAACAGTTTTGAGAGATTTTAAATTACAATTTGTAGTTTTTGCATTATAGTAGCAGTAAGTATAAAATTCATTAATAAAGTAAAAATTAGTATTATCTTTTGTTTTAAATTTTTTGATGCAGTTTAAATTAGGTATAATTTTACAATATGATTTGTATATTTAAACTAAAAAAATATTTATATAATTTTAGCTTAATATAAATAAATCTTATTTTAAATTATTATTAACTATAATAGTTAAAATATTAGTAGTTAGAATTAAAACTAAAGAGGAAGCTTTAGAAAAGCAAGAAATTAAAAAAGATAATTAGTATTACTAAATTTAACTGATATCTATCTAAATATTATATTAAGTTTTTATTACTTTTAGGTAAATAAATCCTTTACTTTTTTTACTATAAATATATATATATATATATATTAGTATCTTGACTTAATAGATATTGCTAAGTTTAAAGTTATTTTTATTTTAAAAATATATTTAAGTAAGACAGATATAATATTTTAGGTTTTCTAATATTAACTTATTAGATAAATTACCTATAAAAAAAAGTAAAGTGTTAAAAATTTAATAATAATAATAAATAAAGAGAGCTAAAATATTAACTAGCTATAAAAATAATTAAAAAAAGCTTTATCAAAAAAGTAAACTTAAAAAAATATTTAAATATATATATATAATATAAATAAATAATATTTAAATCCAAAAAGCTAAAAAATACTAATATATTTTAAAAAAAAACAATAAATAAAAAATTAACTATTTTTAAAAATAGCTACTTTTAATTATACTATTAAATTTTTTAGCTTATAGTTAATAGTTTTTATAGCTATTTATATGTTTTTTTAAATCTGCTTTTTTATTATTTTTTATAAAATTAAAGCTTTATATATAGCATTTAGTCTTTAGTATAATACTAGTAGCAATTTTTACATTATATAGTACAAAATACTACAATGTAAAAGTAATAGCAAATATGAGTATTTATATAAAAAAGTTAGTAAATAGCAATAGAGTGGAATCAAATTCATTATTAATTATAGTAGCAACAAACATAAATACCTAGTAAATAATATAAATAAGCAAAATTGGCAAAAATTCAGCAGTAAAATTGATATGCATTTATAAGTAGTCTAGATTATAAATAATAATAGCTGCAAAAACTGCAAACTATTTAGTAGTAAAGAGGTAACTAAATCTAATATATAGGATTTGTAAAAAAAAATATAGGTATTTATAATTTTGAACAGCCTCTATATTTCTAACAAAATAGAAAATTAAAAATAAAATAAAAATAAGAAATAAATAAAAATGTTTTACTATAGTATAGCAATGTTAGCTTTGTAAGTAATTTGGTATGTTTAAAGTGATTTTACAGAAATTTAAATTATTGGCTGTTATAATTTGTTGCATGTTGATAAGTTAAATTTTTTTGTTAATTAGTACTAGTAGCTATATTAAACTTATTTTTAAATGCTGAACTTGTAAAGTTTTTAAGTAAAAATATTAAAATAAAGAATATTTTTTTGTTTAAAATTTTAATTAAATTGTCAAAAGTTGTTATATAAAGTTATTGAAATGAATTTATATAATTTTATTATCTAAAATAAAAGAAAAAAAGGTAAAAATGATGAAAATAATCATTAAGTTAATAACTTATAAAGTTACTAAGTAACAAAACATTACATTATAAAGCAAAATATATCTAATATAATTTTTAGTTATTTTAGTAGCAAAAAAATAATTTTACTACTATATAATAAAATTGTATATTAAAATAGCTTAGTAGTTTTTTAAATATATTTTTTTAAAACTTTTTATAAAATTTAATTTAGTTAAAAAAAACTTTTAGTATATTTTTATAAAAATTATATTTTTAACTTAATAAATATAATTTATTAAGTTTTTTTAGGATATTATATTTTAAATACTTTAAATATATTTATATTTATTTATAACTATATTTTAAAGCTATATAAAACTAAATTATTTAATTTTTTTTTAGAATTTTAATATAATTAGTATTAATTAGTAATAATTTATATTTTAATTTTATAATCTTATTATTTATATTTAAAAAATTATAAATTAACTAAAACTAAACATAATAATAATAAATATAATTTATTAATATATTAAAAAAATTA
The DNA here is from genome assembly GCA_037055185.1 of Capillidium rhysosporum. NCBI lineage: Eukaryota > Fungi > Entomophthoromycota > Entomophthoromycetes > Entomophthorales > Capillidiaceae > Capillidium > Capillidium rhysosporum. The sequence continues at coordinate 9,821 of JAWQFY010000418.1, read as the reverse complement.
ATAAGTAATTTTAAAGCTTTTAAATTTATTATATAAATTATTAATAAAGTATAATATATACTTTATAGTAAATATACCTATAAATTTTAGAATTTATTACTATAAATACTTTAAAGTTTATAATAGTTTAATATATTTGTCTATATTATTTTAAATTTAAGCTTAAATATTTTTAATAAAATTAAAGTTAAGTAAAATAGGTAATTAAAAATATTAATTTTTTTAAGTATATTATAATAAAAGTAGCTTTATAAAATAGTGCTTTATTATAAATTAAAATATTATAATTAATTAAATTTCTATTATTCTAGTAAAAAAAAATTAATTTTTATTTAATTTTTTTATATGATTATTAATAATAACTAACTTATTTATTTATACTAGCTTTAATTTAATAAATATATAAAATATACTATATATTTTAAATTTTTTAAAATAGTTATATTTATTATTATATAAATTATAATCTAATTTTTTTTGAATTTTATAAATTATTTTTTTATTATAAACTTTAAATTTAGTAAAAAAATATTAATTAGTTTATATAATTTTAAATATTTAGTTAAAAGTTTTTAATAAGTTATTTCTAAAATACTATAAATATCAACTAATTATTTTAGGTATAATTATATATTTTTAGCTATTTTATAACTTATAAGCTTTAAGTATATTAATAATTTAAATGGTTTTTAATAAAAAATTTACTTTTAAATTTAGCCTTTTAATTAAATTTAGTATTTAATATATATATTATTATAAAGCTTTATTAATTTATTGGTAATTTTTAGTTTAAATTGTAGTATTTATTTTTTTAGTTAAATATTAAGTACTTTTTTAATATTTTTACTATATATTTTAATAAATGTTAAACTTATATTTAAAAGATAAAAATTAATTACTTAATATTTAAAGTAATACTTTAATTATATGTCAGTATAGCTACTAATTATATAATTATACTATATAATATTAATATTTTTTAATATATATCTAAGTATAGTAATTATTATTTTAATTAATTTAAAATTAATTAAATTTAAAAAAATAGTATAAATAATAAAATAACTTTATAAATAAAAATTAACTAATTAATTGATTTTAAAAGTAGCTTATTTTAATTTTAATACTTAAATAATAAGAATTAAGCTATTAAAGTTAGCTAAAAATAAAAAAAGTGCTTTTTATATAAAAATAAGCTTAAAATTATAATATTATATAATATTTTTAGTATATTTTTCTAAAATTTAAAAAAAAATAATAAAAATATATTAAAATTTTAATAAATTATTAATATAATATTGATATAATATTAATATATATATTATAAAATTACAAAACAAATAAAAAGTTATTAGTAAATTTTTTTTAATAATTATAAAAACTATTTTAAATATATTTACTATATAAATATAAAGAAAATTACTTATTTAATTATATTCTATATTATATTTTCATATATTTAAGATAATTATTTACTAACTTTATTACTTTTAATTTATTACTTTTAACTTTTTATATTTTTAGCTTTTATTATATTAACTTTTATTTTAAAATCTGCTAACTAATTATTCATATTAATATATTAGCAGTTAAATTAAATAAATAGCAAAATTTTATTTTAAAGTAAAGTTTTAAAATACTACTTAAAATATTAAAATAGTTAAATTACTATTTTATTATATTATATTATATTATATATTATCTTTTTTATAAACTTTTTTTAAGCTATATTTAAAAAAAAATACAACTTTATAATATATAATACTATTAAATATTAAGTATAATAAAGTTATATTAAAATTTAAGAAAATAATTTTATTAGTTAGCTTTAATATTAAATTAAAAACTTTATTTAAGTAATATAAATAGTAAATTAAAATAAAAAATAAAAAATAAAATAATAAAGTAATAAAATTAATTATAATTATTAGTAGTAATTAAATACTTAATAGTTAAAAAATATAACTTAATATATATATTATTTTTTAAATATTATTTATAAATTAAGTATTTTATACTAATAATAAAATTTTAAATATATTTACAATAAAAAGAATATTATTAAAAGTAAACTATAAATTAAAATTAAAATTGTTGAGTATTATTAAATTAATATAATAGTTTATTTTTTAGCTAAATTAGAATTTAAATTTGAAAAAAAAATTAAAAGGAAATTTTATATTTTTATATAAAATTTTAATTTTTACTATTATAATAAGCTAGTAAAATATTTAAATATCCTTTAAATTAAGTAAAAACTAAGCCAAGTCATATATAAAAATGTTATTTTCTTAATATAAATTAATATCAAGACTTTAAAAAAAAATTTAGTATAAATATATTAAATAAAAGTGGCTATTTCTTTACTTAATTTTAAATAATCATTTAAGTTAAAATAAAATATTATAAAGTATTATTTTACTTTATTAATTTTATTTTCATGTTATATTATAATTTAATATTTAAAAAAAAACAAATTAAAAGTAGAAAAAAATTATAAAGCTTTATATTAACATTGGAAAATTTTGAAGAAAAATGCTGCTTACTTTTAAATACAGATGAAAAAAATCTAAAAATACTATAAAAAAGTAATAAAAATTTAAGAGATAGAAATCTATAGAATAAAGAAAAAAATTAAAGAAAAAAATAAAGCAAATTTTGATATAATAAAGAGAAATAAAAAATAAATTAGAAATAAGCCTTTTTTTAGAAAATTAGAGGAAACTAATATTAAACCAGTTTAAAGCTTTACAAAGTTCTAGTTGTTTATTTAACAATAAGCTCAAAATGGCCTAAACTTATACAGTGGTTTAGGAGGCTTAAACTTTTAAAGGCTTAGAAAAGTTGTAATAGATAGGTTGTTAATTTGTCATTTTTGCAATTTATTAACAATTTTAAGATAACAGCTTATCACTTTGTTCTAAACCAGTTTAATAGCCCTGGTTGCTTTTATTTAAAAGTGAAGCTTTAGTGTGCCTTTAAATATACTAAGCCAGCATTTAAGTTTAAAAACCAGTTGCCACATATTATAAATTTTAGCCTAATTATTTTAAGAATTTAAAAATATCCAAACTTTACTATTCATTCTACCCTCATATATGATAAATACTTTAGGATAAATATAGATAAAATCAATTAACATATAAAATTATACCCATTAATATAGTAAACTTTCCAATTCAATATACAGTTCCAATTAATATACCAATTTATATAAAATACGTTTATTGTATTATATTTACAAATACATTAATGAAAAAAAATCGGTATAAGTTATTGGGTAATAGATATAAATTTAATGGGCGACATTTGCACTTCGAATACTTTTAAATCAATATAATTAACTAGTATAGAAATTTAAAAGGGTAGTTTATAATCTATCACGAGTGTATCTATAAAACTATTAATTAAAGATATATAAATTTACTTACGATTTCTTGAATTCTTTGTTGATGGAAGCTAGCTTAATGTTAGTATCCTGGTCAACGTTTAACCAAGGATAAGGGTTGTTCTTTCTACAAAAACGAAAAAAAATTAGCAAAACTAAATTTAACATTAAATTACCTATCCCAAACTACATCAACACCACGCGCTAAGCGAGATACATACCAAGCACAACCTCCTAAAGCACCACCAATAATGACAACGATAGGTAAAACCTACACACATCCCATTAACAGAAGAAACTCATTTTTAACTTTACCTCGAGGCGGTACCAGGTTTGCATGAACGTTTTTTTAGCAAGTTGTTGTGCGACCATTGTGTACTTTTTCTAGCTCTAAGTTTACTGGAAATTTAAAGAAATGTTCACTTTTTCTTCGAAAACCGAAAATTTCCCAGTTTTTTGCTTCGAATTAGAGGTACAATCGGCACCACTAGTAACTTCGACCCTATTGGCTGCGTAACTATTATCGCATACTGTCGGCAAACTTTTAAGAATAAAGCATAAACTGTACCCCAACAACCACCCCCACTTAACGTCAATTACGTAATTACCTTTTCAATTAGGCCAGCAAATGAGAATGAATTAGGACTTCTCTATACATTAATCACTAATCTTTAAATTAAAGTTGCTATCTCTATAAGTGTATCCAAAGCTTCTTATTTGTATGCCTGTTTACAAAATTTTGTATATTTTTTATACCGATAAGCGATGAAAGGAAAATAAGTTAGTTCCATCAGACTTGGTCGGTGGATAAAAATTTTAAGATTGTTTTTTCTTAGTAAAAGTTTAGAAATAATGATGACTAAAACCAGTAAAAAAAAAGTGTAGTTTCGCATGATACCAAAATTAGAGCAACTTTTAATATAGTTTATGTTGTATACCTGTTAGATAAAAGTCATCCAAAATTTATTACGAAATGATGGATTAGTGGAGAATAAGTTGGTTGCTTAAGGGACAAAAGTATTGAAATAATAATTTTAAACTGAACTTCTTTCTCACTCTTAGGCCAGCTTTTCCTTTTCTACCCTTCAAGCCAACCTTACGCTAAAATGGAACCTACAGTTTACGGAAGGTCATGCGATAACTGCCGTAACAAAAAGTTAAAATGTACACGGCTTATACCCACCTGTACGCGGTGTAAAAAGTACGGGATCGATTGTACTCGTAACAACCCTATCAAAAAGCGGGGACCTAAACCGCAACCCAAATCCAAATCACAACGGATAGACGTAGATTCCAATTTACGGGTGGTCAGCCAAGATTACTACAACGAAACACTTACCAACTACCGCCCGATACTAAATCTATACAACAAATCGGAATCGGTGGATAAATTCAAGTTCAAAACCACCGTTAGCCCACTAGAAACTTCTTCACATTTACAAGATCCGAATAAATGTGAAAATTTTGAGTTAAGTAAGCCAGATAGGTTTATATTTGACATCCCTATCGATATTAAAACGGAAAAGGATGTCGAAAATATATAGGTTTTAAAGTACGCTATCGTCTGCATTCTACTGATTCTACTCGTTATTAAAAGTTCATATTATCATAGTTTAAAATAAAGGCTACAAATTTATATATAAGTGTATTTATATCGGTTTAATTAATTAAAACGCTTTAGGTTTAAAAACGAATTTAGTATTAGAATCCTCGTTGTGTTCTTCCTCCCCCTTGGTAAAGAAATTAGGTTTGAATTGGTTGGGGCCAAAGTTTTCCATAGGGTTGAAGAACCCTTTACTTAAGTCGCGTTCTTCAGTGACTTCTTTACGCGTAATTGGAATGCCAGCTACCAAAATTATTATCGAGCAAAGCGTTACTACAAACATCAAATATTTATTTAAATCTACTACTACTTTCCCGCCGCTCCCCTTTTTATACGTGAACCACTTCTAACGGTATCGAGTTTATTTTTAAATGGTATACAATTTGGTTAGTAAATAAATTTTAAAGTTAGTCCCTTTATAAACATTTCGGGGATGTAAATTGATTTAGAACTTATAATCGTCAACCCTTTTTAATTTCATTCGGTATTACATATTATTTTATAATAACATTAAAAATGTATACGAAACGTACTTTTGTGAACAAGAGATGGATAGAAGTTCCATAGCATTGTTACTGTAGTACTACTATCAAGTTCAGTCAGTTTGCGAAATGGTATAAAATGAAAATTAGCGATTAAGTTCTTTAAAGTTATTCCACACCCAATCTAACGCACGTTTTATTTTCGAAATTAACCTTTACGGCTCAAATTAAAAATATCGTTTGGCAGCATCATAAAATAGCTCAAAAAAATTGGCCAAATATTCATTTAACTTCTTCCGCCTTTTCGCTATCCATCTTATCGCGGTTCAACGTCTCAAAAGGAATTAATCAGCAGTATCCGTTTCACTTGGTCACCGAACTAGGCCACCCAAGCTACAAGGTGAGTATCTCTCCTATTTTTATAATGGCTTTTTCATGTCCAGCACTTAGGCCAGCAGTTTTCAAAAATAGTAAAATTAAACTGATTTAGCTAAGTTTGAAATAAAAAAAGTAAAAAATATTTATTTACTAGACAAACAAAAATAAAAATAAAAATATATTGATCCTGCACAATGGTTTCTGTGAGTTTGGAAATTATTTGTTGTTTACCTGACAACCAAAGCTTTAAGATTTAGCTGTTGGAGGCTAGGTGATGATGCCTTTATCATATATCTTTTACTAATAATTTCTTTTATGCTCCTAAAGTAAAATATATTAAATGTACTTATTTGGAACCATCCTTAGCTTAGTTTTCTTTTTTTCCTTAACTATTATATTTTCTTCTAACTTTATAATAGATTTCCTCTTAGTTAGTAAATGCTTTTAGCTAACTTTTATAGAAAGTTAGTAGTTAAGTCTATTAATATAACAAAAGCCATTTTTTTAAATATATGGTTAATAGAAAAACATTAAGTAATACTAGGTAGTATAGCTAATAAGTTTTATTCAAACTTTGGTTATAGCTTTTCTTATATTAGATAATACTACTTTTTAGCTTTAATAAAAAGTTATTAGTTTATTTCTTATATATTTTTTTTTATTTTTATTTTTATTTATGTCTTTTTTAAATAATTTTGCAAACTTTTAAATAACTAAATAATATTATAACTTTTAAATATAGTTTATTTTAATTTAAATATACTTTTAAATCTTTAAAGCTATTTTTTTATAATATAGCTTAAAATATTTTAAGTATAAGTATAATTAAATAGCTTTTAAAGTAGATAAGCTTAAAAGTTTTACTTTTAAGCTATAATAAATTATTAAAATAGCTTAAAAAATAATTAATATAGTATAAAAGTAAATATTTCAGAATAAAAATATAGTATATAATATTATATAAAGAAAGTATATTAGCTATTTAATTATTATTATTTAAACTTATATAGTAAAATATATATAAGTAAATATAAGTTTAAAAATATAGTATTAAAAATAAAAATTATAAAAATTAGCTTAATCAAAATTATAAATTTAAATATATAGTAGATTATAACCTATATTAAGTTAGAAATAATAAAGTTAATTTTTAAAACTAAATATAGCTTTATATAGTATAATATAATAATTAAGTTACTAACTTAGTTTAAAAAATTATAATAATTTTTTTAAAAAAGTAAAATTTTAAAGATTTAGTTTTTAGACTAGTTTATTTTTAATAAAGCTATAAATTATAATAAAAAATAAATAATCTAATTAAATTTAACTATATTAGATTAGTAAAAATAAAAATTAAAAAGATTAAAAGTAATTACTATTATATAAAATATTTAATAAAAAAACTAGCAAAAAATAATATACATTTTAGAAAATAAAGATAATTTATATAAAATTATGCTAATATAATATTAAATAAATTTAACTTTTAATTAAAGTTATTAAATATAAAGTTCAAAAACTAATAAGTAATAAAAAAATAACTATTTTAGCACTTACTATATTAAGTAAGCTAAATATTATTATTAAACCTAAATAAAACTACTTAATATTTTAAGTAAATAATAGTATATTTATATATTTAATTAATAAAATATAAAATTAAGCTATTTTTTAATTTTTTTAATAAAAATGTAAAACTTTAAGATTTTTAAGTCTTTAAATACTAAAATTTTTAAAATTAAGCTTGAAAATTTAAGTTTTATTAATTAAAATATTTTAGTTATTATAATAAAATTATATAGCTTAAATTTTATTTTAATTAAAATTTTCTAAACTATATACTTAGTAAATGATATATTAAAAATATTTATTAAAATTATACTTTTTTTTAAAGTTTTATATTAAATTTTTTTATAATAAAATATTTTTTAAATTAAATATATTTAATATAAATATTTTTAAATTTTAACTATAAATTATAGTTTATAATTTAAAATATTATTTAATAATTTTTTAAAATAAAAGATTTTATAAATAAATAGCTAAGCTATATTATATATTAGTATTAACTTATTATATATAATAGCTTTAGTATAATTATTTATTTAGTTAATAAAAAATACTATAGTAATAATTAGTTTAATATTTAAAAAACTTATAACAAAATTAAGATAACAGTTTTTATAGTTAATTTTAAATTAATATAAATTAAGTATATATTTTAAATTTATATTATTACTATTTACTTATTTATATAGTTTAATATATTTTTATTAAACTAGTTTTAATTATATAAATTAATATATTTTTAATTTTATAAATTTTAGTTTATAACATGAATAAAATTCTAATAATATAAGTATATTAAAAAAATAAAAAATACTTGTAATATATAAAATTTGTTTTAGTTTTAAAAAAAATTAAAATTTTATTATTATTTTAATAATTTATTATTAGTTAATATATAGTTTATTATAATAACTATTGTTAAAATACTTAATTAAAAAGCTAGTTATTATTATTTTAAAATATAATACTATTAAAACAATTTAGTTTAATAAGCTTTTTATTTTTTATAAAATAACTATAAATAATTCTTTTAATATTAAAAGATAAAATTTAAAATAAGTTTTTTTATAAAATACTAAATAAATAACAATTTAGCTATAAATAGTAATTTAAAAAGTAACATTAATATTAATATAATAATAAGTTTTATTTTAGAAAATACTAACTTTTACTAAATTTAATAAGGGTAAATTTAAATTTAAACTTTATATAAAAGTTAAAAAAATATATTTTTAAATTTTTAAAATAATTTTAATAATTTATCTACTTTAATAAATAAAATTTTCTTATTATTTTTTGTTTTTATAATTTTATTTTCTAGTTTTTCTAAATATAATAGCTAATATACTAATTTTAAACTAGATTTTAATAAGTAAAATTTTTTAATAAAGTTGTAAATTTTTAAAACTAAAAAAAATGCTAAAAATATTTAATATTAAATTAAAAAATAATAGTTTATTTTATTATTATTAATGCTAATATTTATTAAAAAAATTAATTTTTAAGCTATTACTAATAATTTTAAACTTTACTAAAATTAAAAAAATACTTATTTAACTGCTATTTTAGTTTTAATAATTTAAAATTAAACTTTTACATTATATTAATTATTAATTTATCTTATTAAAACTACTTTTAAAAAAGCTTAAAAATAATAAATTTATTAAAATTAAACTATTTTATTTTACTTATAAGAATTTTATATATATACTTTATTTCTACTTTTTAGCTAATTATACTATTTTATAATTATTTAATATTTATAACTTTATATTTTTTATTTAGTAAATCTATTAAAAAACTTAATTAAAAATTATAAAATTTAGTTAAAATAAAGTAAAAATTAAAATAAATATCTTATTACCTTTATTAAATATACTAGTTTATTTATTTAAATATTATACTACTAAATATTTGCTTAATAAATAATATAGTTTAGTATTAAAATACTTTTTTATAATAGCAAATATAAATAATAAATTTCTAATATTTATTAATATAATTTAATTAAATATATTTTTAAATTTTAATTAATATTTAAGCTTGCAATATTAATAATATTATGCTTATATAGTAGTAAAAAATATATTTTAATTTTAATATTTTAATTTATTTTTTAGTAATTTATATATAATTTTTATTATTTAGTTAATTTTATCAATAAAATTATTATATTAATGTTTAATTTTAAAAAATAATTATATATTTTTTTAATATAAACCTTAGCTACTTTCTATTTTAAATTAAATTATAAATAATTTTACTAAAATAATTTTTTTTATAAAATTACTAATATAGTTTTAATATAATATAAATATTATACTAAAATTTAATATTAATTAAATATAAATTAACTATAATATTATATAAAATAAACTTATTAAAAAAGGATTTATATTTA
>JAWQFY010000417.1:0-32339 GCA_037055185.1 Capillidium rhysosporum | reverse complement strand
TAATATTTATAGCTACTAGATATAAATATTTATAATTTTTATTAAGCTAATATATATAATTCTTAACTTTATAATATAATTTTATAAATATTATATTTATTAAAATTTTATTTATATATATATAGCTTTAATATATAAATTTAAATTATACTATTTATATAGTTAGTATATTTTTTAATTATTTTTTTAAAATAGAGCTTTTAGCTAATATTTTTTCTAAACTATTTTAATAATATATTAAAATTAAAAGCTATATTTTTATATTTTATAAATCTTAAAATATATTTAATTTTATTCATAATTTTAAAATATTTTTAGCTTTATTATAAAAAAATAAAAATATAAGTTTATAGTTTATTTAGATAAACTATAAATATATAAATACTATATAAGTTTAAAGTATTTATATATATAATATATATACTTAATATTTACTTACTATTTAAATATAGCTTAAAAAGTTAAAGTTAAATACTTAATTATTTGAAGTTTTGCTTTGAATAGCTTTAACTATATTTTTAACTATATTAATATATTATATAATAAAATAATCTCTTAATATATATTTAATTATAGCAAATTTTATACTATTATACTTATAAGATAGGTAAAGCTTAAGCTTTAATATAATTTATTTTATTTCATTTATATTTTTATTTTTAGTATATAAATATTTTATAAATATTTTTTAAATTTTAAAAATATATTTATAATATTATTATAAATTTTTACTTTAGAAAATTATAAATAATAGTTAAAAAATAAATATTTTAATTATATATATATAATTAAATATAATATTTTATATTAATATTAGCTTTAAATTTCCACTTTTTAAATAATAACTTCTAGCTTATATAATAGGTTTAACTAAATTATTATTCTAATCTTCTAGTATATAATTAAATACCATATTTTTAATTTTATTAACTATTTGCAAAACTTATATTAAGGTAAAAATTGCAATTATTTTACTAGCTTTTTATATATTAAATTTTCTTTTTAAGTATATATAATAATTTTTTTTAGTTTTAGTTTTATATTATTACTAGTATTATATTTTTCTATTTATTATATATTTTATTAGCTTTTAGAAAAATTAGTAGTTTTTTTTATTATAGTAATAATTTAAAAAAAATTAACTAATATATATATAGTAGTTTGGCTATAAAATTTTTTTCTCTATCAAAAACTAAATCAAATTTCTTTTTTATTATATTTTTTCTACTTTAAATACTTATACCTTTTTTTTATAGTAGTAGCCTAAACCTAAATATACCTTTTTCTTATTTTAACTTTTTTTCTATATTTTTTTTAATATAATACTTTTTATTTGCTTTTTTTAGCTTTTAAAAGCTATTTTAAACTTTTTTTTTTAGATAGCAAAAATTTTACATTATTTTTAACTTAATTTTTTATTTAAATAAATTTTTTTTCTTAGAAATTTATGGCTTAAAAAGTGCTAAAAATAGAAAATAATAAAACTTAATCCAAATATTTAATATTTATTAAACTTTTTAATATATTTAGCTATTTTGCTATATATTTTTTAATTAATTTATATATATATAATTATCTTTTCTAAATATATTTATAGGTTAGTACTAATTATAATATCAATTTTTTATAACTTTAAAATATAAAAATTAAATATAAATATATTTAAAATATATAAATTATTTTTAAAAATTTAGCTTTTATATATTTTAATAAAATATTTAATTATATAATAATTTAAATATAATTTAAACTATTTAATTATATATTAATTTAATTTAGAATTTTATTTAAAATTTTAAAGTACTAATATAATATATTTAAAAAGTATTATAAATAATATAAAATTATTTTAAATCTACTTTAATAATTATTAATTTTAAGTAATTTAAATAATTATAAAATATTACTAATATTTAAATAATAAAACTTTATTTAAAAAAAAATTAAAATTAGTTTAATATTATAATTTAAAAATTTTTAGCTAAACTTTTATATTTAAAATTTTAAATTACTTATTTAATTTAAATATTAATTTTTTTTTAATTAAGTTTTTTTAATATTAAAACTTAATAAATAAACTAATATAATATAATATAATATAAAGCTATATTTAGTTTAAATTTTAGCTTTATTAAAAATATATATTTTATAAGCTTTTTTTATAAATTATAGTTAAAAGTAAACTTAAATATTAAAAATATAGCTTTTTATTTAATACTAAAATTTATAATATTTTAATTAATTTTTTTGATTAATAAAGTATTTTTTTATTAAAAAAGTAATATATATATTACAAAAAATTATAGTAATTTAATATACATAATAATAAATTAATAAAAGTATATAATTTAAATTTATAATAGTAGCTAAAATTATAATAATTAAAGAAAAGTTATAAATTTAAAATTATAAATAAAATTATAATATAAATTAAATTAAATTAAAAAATTGTTAAAAATAACAACTTTTTTATTAAAATATATAAAATTAAACAAATTTTAATATATTAAATAGTAAATAAAAAAATAGTAAAAATATTAATCTAATAATAAAAAACTAGTTAATAGTATACTATATAAATTTTTAAAACTAATATAAAAGTTTAAATTTATAAAAATGAAAAAATTTATAAAAATAAAATATAGTCATTATTATTTTAAAGATTATAACTTTAAGTACACTTCTAAAAATATAATAAATATTAAACTATTTAATATTTTTTAGTATTTTTTAAATATACTAATTAATTATATTTTATATTTAAAATTTATAAATAATCAAAATAATCTAAATCTATATTTTCTAAATTTTAGCTAATTTTATTAATTTTTTTTACTAATATTTTAAAATTAAAATTAGCTACTTTTTAAATAGCTAATTATATATTTACATAGTTAATTTAATAATTAAATTTAATTAAACTTTAAAAAAATAATTTATAAAAAAATAAAATTATATACTTAGTTTTTAAACTAGTTTAATTTTAAATAAAATTTTAAAATATAATAATAAATAGCTAATTTAATTAAATTTGATTATATAAAGTTAATAAAAATAATAAAGAATAATTATTACTAAATAAAGTAATTAGTAAATAAATTAAATAAAAATTTATAAATTAAAAAGTAGAAAAAAAAATTAATATTTATTATATTAAATAAGCTAAATATTATATGCAAAATTAAGTAAAATTATTTAATATTTTAAATAAGTAATGTTATATTTAATTTAGCTTTTAGTTATAGCTAGTAATATTAAAAATAAGTAAAAATTAGTATAAGTATATATTAGTAAAAATATTTTTACTTTTATTATTATTATTTTATTTAGCTTATTAAATATTTACTTATTTAACTATTTAGATATAAAATAAATTAGTTAATTTAAATTTAATTATTGACTTTTTTTAAAACTTTTTAATTTTAATATATTAAGTTTAAAAGTTTTAAAATTTTTTTAAAATTAGATTTAAAGCTTTAGACTTTTCAAAACTAATATTATTTATAAAAATAAAATAATAATTTACTTACTATAGATTTTAACACTTTAGTTATTATAATTTATAATAATATTTAATTTTAAATATAAATTTTTTAAAAAGTTAGTAATTTTATTTTTAATTTTTAGCATAAGTTAGCTAATATTATTTTATTTGTTTTATTTTTAAGTTTTATAATTTAGTACTTTAATATAATGTTTTTTATTATAACTTAATATATATATAATTTATAAACTATAAACTAATAAATTTGAACTAAAAATTAAAATCAGTTTTATTTAAATTTCTAAATATTTTTTTTATAAATATTAGCTATTAAATTATTATAAATATACTATATAAGAAAAAAAGATTACTATAATAATAAAAATACTTTATAATTTTTTATAAAAGTGCTATAAATATTTTATATTATTTACTAAGTAAGTGTTTAGTTTAACTAATAGTATGTTTATTTTTAATACCTATAATATTAAATATAATAAATAGTAAAAAATTTTATTAATAAATATTTAAAAAAAGTAAAGCAATAGTTTTTTAAATTTTAAAAATTTTAATAAAACTTTTTAATATTTTAATTAGTAGAATTTTAAACTAAAAACAAAATACTTATTAATTAATTAAATATAACTTAATATTTTAGTATAATTATATTTAATAATTACTAAATATAAAAATATAAATAAAAGGTAGCTAAATATAAAAAAAACTTTTTTTTAAAATTAATAGTTAATATATATATATATTAGATAAAAAATCTATAATTTAAGAAAATTATTACTAGTAAACAAAAAACCTATACTTATTTTTTAATATTAGTAGAGCAAATTAATAACTTTTAGTATTTTTTCTATTAGTATATTTAAATAAACTTATAAAGTTTTATATATAGCTATTTGAAAAATTTAACATTTTAACTTATTTTATATATAATTAAAATATTACAAACCATTATTTTTCTAAAAAGGATATCAAAACATTATAAACCTAATTTTTAAGCATCTTATTAAAAAATATTTACAAAATTTGCTAGGATTATTAGGAAAAAATAGTAGAGTATATATACTAAATTTAGAATAAAGTTAATAGTTTATTTCAACAAAAATTACTAAAAAAATCAGACTAAATAAAGTAATTTTTTTTAACAAAAATAAACTTTTTAGGTTAGCAGATTATGCTAAGTAATAGTTATCTGAAGATGTTATTAAGCTGTTTGTTATTAGATTACCAACAATTAATGGTTTTATTTACTAAATAAGCTAATAATTACCTTAATGGTAACATAGCCAGCCTAAGCCAATAATATATATATTACTAGCTTAAAATACAAAATAAAACTAAAAAATCAAAATTAAGTAAATCTTTTACAAACACTTAACTTATTCAATTTTCTTTAAATTTATTTTTATTAATAAAAGTTTATACTATTTACCATTTTTAAAAATTAATTTCAAATTTAAATAAGTGAAAAGTCTAAGAATATTACCAAATTCTAGTATACTAATATATATAAAGTAGTTAGTTAAATCGCTTTAAAATTAATATATATACACTCTATTAAACAATATATATCTGATTTTAACGTTGTTAATATTAATACAGATTTTGATTGAATTTTTGTAATAAATCACCAAATTATTAACTTATCCTTTTTAAATATTAGAAACTAGGTTTCTAAGAAAGTAACGATATCAGTTATAAATTGAGCTGTACACATCCCATTTAAAGCGGTAAAGTATTACAATTCAACTGTATAAGTAACACACTATAAGCAAGCAAAAGGGCATTTCTGTTAAATTTATTAGGGAACAAGCTTAATTTATTAATTAAAGTACAACACATAAAAGATCTCTTAATATATTTTTTTTGTTAAGATTTATATTTTATTTTAAATATGAAAAATGAATTAAAAGTTCTATATCAAAGGTGTGTAGCTTAGTTTGAAAAATTCCAAACTCGTCGGATAAGCAGCTTCTTACAATATCGTAATTTACTATTAAATAACTAGTTATGTTTTTAAAAAAAGGATATGCTTTTTCGACAAAGTTATTAAACTTAAATAATTCTAAAAGGGATACCATAAACTTTTTTAAACATAGTTTTACCTAAATGAACTATTTGTATTCCTTTTTAATATATTCGAATAGTTAAATTTTCTAATAATATAATTATACTTATGTACGTATAACTTGTAGCAGTAGTATATATATTTCAAAGTATTCACATATATGAAATATTACATTATAAAAATTAATAAAAATAATCTATTTAGTCGTTTTAACAATACCTATAGCTAATGCATATGTTGAGTTCATATACCTCTTGAAAAGCTACATTATTTTCTCAAAACAAAAATAATTTCTAAAGCTTACCGCAGCTCAATTTTACGTGCAATCGTTGCTGGTGGTTCAAAAATCGCTTTTGAATACTAATGATGTATACTAACTAGCCCTCTATAACTATAAATTCTATAATTCGTATTAAATTCAAACTATTTATATCCAATTTTATATTTAAATTTATGGTACTGTTAACAGTTTAAAGTGATGCAACGTAACTTAATCTAACTTACCTATAAAAACTTTTGTCGCTAATTTTAATAATTTATTTTTACTATATCTTATATATATGATAGTTATTTATTACGTTATATTTTAGCTCTATTAAAACTAGTACATAAGGAAGTATCGGTGTTACCTACAGCAAAATCCATGCGATCGAAAGATAATTTTAATATAGGTGTTAAAATATCGAGAGTCAAAGATATGAAGTAAATTTTGTTAAGACTATATAGTAAGCTTTCAAAAAAATTATATATATATATATATGTTTCGTTGAAGTTTAAAGTCCAATCATCGCTTTAGCGAATTTTCAGCTTTAAATAGTATGTATTTGTAAAAGTACAATCTATTAAAAATTTAGAAAAGTATAAAAATCGAAACTTTAAATATAGCCATTAAATAAGGTAAGGTTTAATAGTAGTAGTGCTAAGTAAACTTAATTAATTACTTGTAAGGACTAAATACAACAATTTCGTCCTTTCAAATTAAATTAAAGATAGATAAGGTCAACTATAAGCTATTGAAATTTCAATATGTCTTAGCTTATCAAAATTTATTGGAAATACTTTTTATACAAGATATGTATGGTATAAGTATTTATTTAGTTAAAAAGCTCGATTAATGCAAATAACTATACTATAATAATAGAAGTATTAGATTATAGACAAGAAGATATAAGTACAGCCAGCTACTTTTGTTTAAGAACCCATTTTAACATCATTGGAAGTATCAATTTTAAAATCAAAAGTATCAAGAAGAAAATTTTTCTCAAAAATATTGTCCATCAATAGTTTTAAAGTCTTAAATGAGCGATTAATAAGTACATTTTAAATAAATAAATTTATAAAAAGATGCTATTCTATTAAAAAAAATGAAAAATAATAACTTACCTTAAAAGATTCTACTTTTCCCAAAGCATATTGGTTACGAAGTGCTGTGGATTTTACAACATCTCTAGTAAATTGGTTTGGGTGGAAACCTTTACTAGTGTATTGACTAAAACGTTTAGATGGGCTATCGTCCTTATAAAGCACTCACGTAATAAGTGTCTTAGGAAACTGAATATCAAGTTTATTGGCTCTTCCTTCAACATAATCTAACCGATTGATAAATTCACCGCTTGATATAAAAACTATTAAATAGATTTAGATATAAAATAAGTTACACTTTAGGAGCTATTTGAATATTAGATTCTGACTCTTTTTTCTCAATTAAATTTTTTCCTGCATCTGATAAAGCATCCTCTGCTTCGAAAAGAGCTTTATCTATTTTTCTTAGATATTTTTCATTCTTATTCTCTATTTTACATTTAGCCATCGATTTCTCATATTTTTCTGAATACAAACTAAACATATCCTCCCTTTTTGTTCTCTAGTTGAAAAAGATGTCTTGTAAATTCTAATTTAGTACTATTGACCTTAATGAACTTATTTAGTTGAAATAGTAATTTTTAGAAAGTTAGACGAAAAAATAAAAACCTCGATTTCTGAGCTAAACTTTTAAATTTATTTTGTATAAAATTGACCGAAAAGTGACGCAGCAGAAATATTAGATTTTAAAATTTTCTAAAGCAAGATAGCTACGCCAGAGGATGGTAATATTTATAAGGCGAGAGTAGTAGAAAAAACTATATATTCTACATTTATTAAAATATAGTTATTTATTATTTATTTTGATTAATTAAGGAATAGAAAAAAAGTAAAATAATATATTTTATTAGCAAGTTGAAATATCTAAACTTCAATCATTTTACATATTAAAGAAGTATATAAAATAATAAATGGTAAATTTAAATTTATATAAATTGATTTAGTCTTTTAAAATATATTTAGAAATATCTAAGGTAGTAATAAGAACTAAAAATATAAGAAATTCTAGTAAAATATATATATATAATATTATAGCAGCAGTTTTACATTTACTTAAATAAAATTAATATTTTTTAGTTTGTTTTTAAACAAAAATTATAATAATTTAAAATATTAAGAATTGATATTTTAAGTTATTTATAAATATAAAATCCTTAAATTTTAAAAATAATATAATTAGTTAAAAATAAAATTATATAGTTTTTTTAAAAAGTTAAATGGTATAATTTTAATATACTTATATTATTTATTATTGAATATATAAATTAATTATATTTTTAGAATTCGTAATTTTAAGGATTTTATATATATATTTTTTAAATTTTTTTAAAAGATAAGATAAATATTAGTTTCAAATTTCGAAATCAATTTTAAATTAATTTTAATTAATTTTAATTAATTTTTTTAATAACTTTATATATTAATAATTAAAAATACTTTAATAATTTAATTTATTAAAAAGTAAATTATAAAAAAAAAATTTATTAAAATATTAAAATAAAGTTATTAAATTTTTAATTAAAAGTTTTATTACTTAACTAAATTATATTTTATTTCAAAGTAAATATATCTAGTATATAAGTATATTGAAAGTTATAAGCTATAATATTAATATAGTAAAAGTATTTATTATTAGTATTTATTAAAATATATAATTTTACTAATATAAAAAAAGCTTTATTTTTAAAGATAATTATATTAAAAATTATAAAAAAAAATTTAAAAATTAAACTTTTTAAAATATAAACTGTTATATTTAAAGTTATACTATATATATAGTTAATTAACTTTACTATTTTTGAAAAAAATTAAAATTAACTTTTATATTAGCTATTAGTAAAAAGCTTTTTAAAAAAAATAAGAAAATATATAGTAATTAAATATTTAGCTAAATAAATAAAGATTTAAAAAAAACTTTTTTATTATATATTTTATTTTATTTTTAAAATAATAACTAATTATAAGTTAATTATTACTATTATAACTTTTGGTTAATTTTAAATAATAAAAATAAATACATTTTTTAAAATTATTAAAAATATTTAATCTATTTAATAAACTATATATATATTTAAATATTAAACTATTTAAAACTTAATATAAACTTTATATAAAAATTAAAATAGTTTTAAATTAATATATTTAAAAATAAGAATTTTAAATATATATTTTTTAATATATTTTATTTTTTAATATAATATGTTGATTATTAATTAAAATAATACTATTAATTTTATTATTTTTTATTTATATATAAATTTAAAACTATTATAATAATATAGTATAAATTTTATTTTTTTAAAATTATAAATATAATAGCAATATTTAAATATTTATAAATTTATTATTATATACTTTAATAAGTATAAGTTAGTTATAAATATATTAACTTAAATATAATAAATAAATAAATATTTATTTTTAATATATTAATCATTTTTTAATTTTAATTTTTATTATTATATTGTTAATTTTTAAATATATAAAATTATTTAAAAAAGAGTAGCTTTCTTATATAAAGTTAGAAAAAATACTATATATTAATTTTTAATATTTTATATTTAAATTATTATTTTTCTACTAGTATAAATTTATATATAAATTTAAAATATTTAAACTAATTAAATATATTTATATAAATATTATAATTTATGTTATAATTTAAATAATAATAATTTACTTTTAAAATGATTAGTAATATATTAATAATATAGTTTATTTAATATTGTTTATTTAAATTTATAATAACTTATTTATTAAATTTATAGATTTTTACATATATATTTTTTTTATTAAATACTTGTTATAAAAAAAATTATTTTATATAATGTATAAATAAAATGCTTATTTAAACTAATAGTAATTTAAAAACTATTATTTAGTTAAATAAATATTATATTATAAATAAAGATATAATATATATTTATAAAGTACTAAAAAATATAACTATAATATAAAAACTAATTTTAACTAGCTTGAAAAATATAAAACAAAAGTTTAAATTTAAATAAATGTTTTAAATAATTTATAATTATAATAATTAGATTTATGGCTTTTTTAATTATACTATATTTTTTAAAATTATTAATTACTATTTTATCTTAAGTATTTAACTAATCTAAATTTAATACATTTATATATAATAATATATAAATTTTATATTTTTAAAATAATAACTAATTTTATTTTTGATAATAATATTAAAACTTTATATTAGCTTACTAACTCATTATTATAATCTTTATAAATTTAATATTAAATAAAAATTTAAAAGCTTTAAATTAAAATTACTTTAATAACTAACTATAAATTTTAAAAATTTATTAATAGTAAAATTTAAATACTATAAATATATTATTATTATTTAATAAAACATATTTTTTAATTTTATTTTAAATTATTTCATTTAGTTTTTATTACAAGTAGTTAATTTTATTATATTTATAATATAATAATTATATACTTTTTTATACTATTTTTCTTTATTAATTTAATTTTTCTTTAAAATTTATATATTTAATTATAGTTTTTTAATTTTTTTAAAGATTTACTTTTATTTTTATTTTATTTCATTTATTTAGTTATTATATACTATTTTTATTTTTAAAGTAAAATATACTACTTAATATTACTTTTATTTATAAGTAGTTAAAATATAAGTTTTAACATTTACTTAATTTTAATTTTATATATAATTTTTAGTTAAAGTTAAAATATATTATATTTTTTAATTTTAAACTAACTAAAATTTAAAATTTAAAATTAAAATAGCTATATAAGAACTAATTAAGTAAAAAGTTAAAAATTATATTATAAATTATAAAAAAAGTATATTAATATAAAAAAATTAAAAATATCTAATATATTACTAAATTTTATAGTTATTTTAATAAAGTTTATTTTTATTATTATAATATATTTAATTTTTATATTTTTTTAATTTTTTTATAATAAAAAATTTTAATATAATTTTAATATTTAAAATTTAAGTATTTTAAATATACCAAATTATATTTTTAAGTTTAAATATTTAGTATAGTTTTTTATTACTTTTTTAATTTTTTAGTATATTTATATATTTATATTAAATGAATTTTAAATAAAAATTTATAAAAGTAATTTTGAAGTTTATTTAATTTATTTAAAAAACATTATATTTAATTTATTTTTTTTAGTTTTAATAATAGTAAATTAGTAATAAAAGCTATTTTTAAATTAAAATTAGAAAATAAAAATATTAATTTAATTTTAATAAATATTAAATAAAAGTAGTTTAAACTTTTTACTATTAGATAGAAAATTTTTATATTATTATTAATAAAATTAAAAATTTATTATTTAAAAGTAATAAATAAGTAAAAAAAAGTTAAAAAGAAATAAATAATATTATAATTAATTTAAATATGCTTTAATTAAAAGTTAAAAGAAAGATAGTATTAATATAATTAGCTAAAATAAATTATATATATATAATAAAAGTAAAATAAATTAGTATAATAATATTATATTTAAAAAAAATATAAATATAAAATATTTAGTAAAAAAGATATTTATTATATAAAATATAATTTTAGTATATTTAGTATATAATATATATATATTTATTTAAAGTATTTTATTAATATTTTTTTTTTAAAATTAAAAAGCTAGTATATATTTATTTTAATAAAAATATTTTTTAATACTTAATTTTATAATTATAAATTTTAATAGCTTTATTAAAATAATTATAATAATTAATTATAGTTTTTTAAAAATTTAAATTTACTAATATAATATATAATAATAATATAATTTTATAAATTAGTAGTATTTTTAGATAAATTATAACTTGTATTACCTTTTTTAATATAGTTTTAAATAAATTTTATAAATATATGTATTTTAATTAATTATTTTAAATATAATTTTTAATAATAATAGTTATAAGTAAAAAAATTTTACTATAAAATAATATAGTTATTTATTAATATTTATAAATTATTAAGCTTAAAAATTTATTAAAAAATAAAAATACAACTTTATAACTTTATTTTACTATATAAAGTAAATTATACCAGCATTTTAAGTATTTTAGAATTTAAAGCAAGCTTTTATAAAATAAAATATTATAATTTTCTAATATTTTCAGTTTAACTATTAATTTAAAGTTTTTTAAATACTTAAATATATAGTAGTACTATATAATACATTATTTTTAATATAATTTTAATAATATAATTTTTTTACTTTAGCTATATAGTAGCTGAAAACTTATTTTTACTCTATTGCTAACTATTTTTTTATAATATAATAATTAATTTTAACACTATTTATATATATTAATATTTTATCAATTTATTATAACTTTTTAGCATATAGTATATCTATTATTATATAGTATATCTATTATTATAGTAATATACTTTAAAATATTGTATATAATTTATATTTTTATATATACAATATTTTAAATTATAGTAAAGTTTTTATTTTTTGTTTTTATTTTTTATTTATTTATATTTAAAAATATACTGCTATAAAGGTTAAGTATATACTTGCTATTTAATAATAAGTATACTTTTATTGGTAATATGCATATTTTTAAAATTTTGATTTTGGATAACTTTTAGTAAAACTTATTAAAAGCTATATATTTTTTTAATATAATATTTATATATTAATGATTTTATTTAGCTTTTAAAATTAAAACTAGATAATTTTAAAAGTATTTAATTGCTTATCTATATTATATAAAAATTAAAAAAATACCAAACTTATAAATTTAATTCTAAAATTAATTTAATATTTACCTTTAAATAAATAAAAAGAAAATAATTAAAACTGTATAAAGCTTTAACAACCTTTGTATTTTAGTAAATTTAAAATTATTATTATTTAATTTTATATTTTTAATAAATTTACTTAATAATAAATGGGATTAGTTGTTGTTTACTAAAACTAATTTTAATTTAAATTTAAATTTTCTATTTGAAAATTTTCTATTTATTTAACTTAGTAGAACATTTATTAAATTAAAAATTGTTTAAATTTGTATAACTTTCATTTTTTTTGTTATACTTGTAATTGTATTAACCTTTTAGATAATTCATAACTTAAATAATATTTTATATAAAACAGCAATTTGTATCTTTTTTAATAGTAATTAAATAGTTGAGAATCTTAACTTTTCATTAAAAAGTATAATTTTGCCTAAATCTGTAGTACTTTATTAAAATTGATAGAGATAAAATTTTGATAAGTTTTTCAGGATTAAAAAGTTATATTTTTGATGTTTTTTAGAATTAAATTTAAAAAGTAATATATTTCGTTAGAAAAAAACTTGGATAAAAATGCAAGTTGATATAAACTAGTAGGATACGCTTTAATAAAATTAATTTCAACTGTAAAATGACAGTGGTATTTTATTAAATGCATATTATACTTCGATTTGCATTGTACAGCGTTCGATGGTAGATTTGATCCAATTTGACATATTAAAGTATAACAATCGCTTAACTATAAATAGATATTGGAAAGTACCAATATGGATATACGTTTATAGCCTTTAACTTTAATTTTAAATAGATGCACCTTTTTGTAAACTATTTGCATTTTTATAAATGAAATAAATTACATTCTTTAGTTTTTAGTTGGTACAATCATCCGCACTACTTAACTAACTAGTTAAGAAAGAGAATTCCGGATAAAGCTGATAGGGCAGCTGTACTTCTTTAAAGTAATCTCCGTATCTGGTTTAAGGGAAATAGCTATCAAATAATAAAATATATAATTTATAGTTATCTTTTAGTAGCGCGTTCTAACGTTTCAGTAATTACCCTTTTTAACGAATTCATGTTGAATTAATCCGAAAATAAAATATTAAATGTAAAAATATTTTATTAAATATATGCGAGCCGCGACGAACTCGTTGTTTACGTACTTATTTTAAAACGTATATAAACTGGAAGTAATTAACGAATCGGTAGGATACAAAATGAAATTCACGACCTTAATAAGTTTAAGTGTATTGATTGCAATAGCCGATTCACAGTCGATTCAGATGTTGGAGAGACGAAGCTTATTTGGAGTGGTAAGAGGAACTGTGTCGAAGGTGGCCCATAACCCTACCGTAAAAAAAATAGCTAGGTTCGGAGTGAACGTGGCGTTGACCGCTGCTTAAAATAATATCCGTTTCCTCCTACCTCTTAATAAATCTATTAATCAATCATTTGTACTCATTTTACTTGAATGTATTACTGTTAAACGGTAGGCGAGTTATCTAGCTATATTTTTAAAAGGTATCCAAAGTTATAAAAAAAGCGAGGGTACCTGTCTGTTAACATATTAGAACAATATTTATCTATTTAGATACACTTGTAATCGAAATATATTTTTGAAATATTGTAAAAATACTGTACCTATAAACTTTATTAAGTACACCGATGCTATATCGACTAAATAAAAATCACCTTTTATAATTTAAGTAGCAAGGCAGCTTTTATATTATTATTTTAATAATTTTGTAAATAAAGGACAAGTACCAAACTTAAAAATTGCTAACGAAAGGTCCACTATTTTGGTAGAGCTAATGCTAAACTAAATATGCTGTTGCTCAATATCTAAATTTAAAAATTATATTTACAACTGTATCCGTAGAACATTTTTCCATTAAGACAGACTTAACCAAGCCTTGTTAAGTACAACAGTTCTAGCGAATCTAGCCATATCTTTTATTTCAATAATTTAACAATCTAATAAAAGTATCTGAAATATATAAAGATAAACCGTATATTAAATGAATGAAAGTAAATTGCAACTATATCTAATGTTATACCTTATTTTTTTATTTAAGTATACGATCGTTGCTATCTGGTAAATAGTAACTGTAGAAATTAAAAACGACTGAAATAGATAGGTACTAAAAGCTTATTAAACAAAAACAGTATTAAATTAAGTTTAAAAAATTAAAACTGAATTAAACTATGAAACGTTAGGCTTAAGCAATCCGAAGCTATAGTGGTTCAAACTTGTTACCGTCACGATGGATGGTAACAAAATAAGTTAGATAGCGAAATGGTATATACAGTAAGGATCAGTTTAATATTTAAGGTTCCAATCTTTTAGGATCACGAGGGAAGAGTGAGGTACGTCTAATGTTGCCTAAGTTGAGGTACAACATAATAACACGTTCCAAACCGATACCACCACCGGCATGGGGAGGAGCTCCCAGTTTAAAGGCGTCGACGTAAGGCTGGATAGTTTTAGGATCGACACCGTGAAGCTGAGCACGTTCGCTCAAAAGGTCGGGGTCATGAATACGCTGAGCACCCGACATAATTTCCTCACCACGCATAAAGAAATCGTAGGAATTGGAGTAGTTCTAGTACGGTAAGCTACAAATTAAAAATAAATACTTACGTCATCAGTAGGGTCAGGCATGGTGTAGAAAGGTCTAACAGCTAACGGGAACTTATCGAGCATGAAGAAATCGGTATCGTATTTAGCTTTGACTAAGCGACCCAGAGTACGTTCATTCTCGGTACTAATATTAAGCTGTTAAAGCAGGCCTTTGAAAAGTATTTACCTGAAATCGTCATAGTCACCAACTTCGACACCGTTCTCCCTAAGGAGGGCAACAGCTTCAGGGAACTTAAGCCTTAAAGTTTTAGGTAAGAATTTGAACTCTTCGAAAGGGTATTGACGGTTAACAGTAGCTATTTGGTCAGCCAGTTCAGTCTTAAGTTTGGTAAACAAGGTGACGAACAATTCATCGAAAAGGTCTAGGACTTCGTGATAATGTTCTTCGAATGCCATCTCCAAATCCATCCCTACGAACTCAGTCATATGACGGTGGGTGTTTGAATCCTCAGCACGGAAAACTAAAAAGCTTAAAACTAACTCTATTAACGAAGGTACCTGGTCCGATTTCGAATACGCGCTCAAACCCAGCACAAACTGACATCTGTTTGTGAAGTTGAGGCGATTGGGCTAAGAAGGCACTAGCTAAAAATTAAACCAATTTAGCTACATTAACACCAATAGAGTTTACTTTTGAAGTAATTTAGTTTAAACACGTTGGCACCTCCTTCACTGGCAGAGCCCATAATTTTAGGAGTATGGATTTCGACGAAGTCACGAGCATGCAAAAAGTCACGGAAAATACGTGAGACTCCGGATTGGATACGGAAAATGGCTTGGTTAGTAGTAGTCTAATGAAGTAAGCAAAAAATTTTATGTTATTCAATTACTCTAAGATCCATAGTTCTATGGTTGAGACGGGTATCTAAATTAACTTTAACGAATTTAGCATCCTCCTTAAATCAAATGGTTAATATAAAATAATAATCCTATTCAGTTACATCGGTATAAGCCTCTTCAGGTCTAGAAGCGTCTTCTAAAGAGAAAGGAAGACGATCCT
Organism: Capillidium rhysosporum; assembly: GCA_037055185.1. NCBI lineage: Eukaryota > Fungi > Entomophthoromycota > Entomophthoromycetes > Entomophthorales > Capillidiaceae > Capillidium > Capillidium rhysosporum. The sequence continues at coordinate 16,010 of JAWQFY010000417.1, read as the reverse complement.
TAGCTTCACTAAGTGTAAACAACTAAATGATATTAGAATGTATATATCAATATTGTAAATCTTACTTTGTAAATCTTTAATTCAGCATCTTGAACTGAACAGCTCTTTACTGGTTCTAAAGGTTCTACAACTTCAGCTTCCACCAAAACAATACTCTCTAAAGGAATACTAAAATCAAATTAACATTAAACTGAGAAAATATTTACCTTCCAGCATATTTTAAGAATTGCTTGCTTACTTTATCATCATCAACACCGACAACACCTTGGATAGTGTTGATAGATTGACGTAAAATGAAGAAACAAAGTTTAGCACCTAAATTAGATTAAATTCAATAAGGATCAGATATAATTTGAATTACCGGTAGGACGAGATAACTGAACTCTAGCACGAATCCAAACTTTTTGACCAACTTTCGATTTATCAATAGTTTCGATAGCAGTACGTACCTGGTTGGTACGTTCTTGACTCTGGTTCAAAGGTTTCTTACCGTAATTATCAGAAGAGAAATCAACGTTATTAGCTTCCCTTTGTGCTTGTTCAGCAGCTAATCTAGCTGCAATCTCTGCTTTTTTTGCTGCTTTCTCTTGCTCCTTTTGTAACTTCTTTAACCCTTTTTTACTCATAGGTTGACCATTTTCACTTTTATAAATTTAATAAATTAAATCAAATTAATTTTACTCTAAAACGATCTCTTCAAGTTTGGTTGCTACTTCTTCAACTTTTTGCACGGGTTGCGCTTGTTCACTCATTGTTTTCTTTTTACAAAGTTTAGCGAAGACGTGTCCAAAAATTTTAGTTTTATACTGAAATGGTTATGACATCATATCAACCCGAAAATTTGGCGAAGTAACTATCGAAAATGACTCACTTCGGAAGTTGTCATTTCATTTTAACATTAAGCAAAATGAACAAATTTTACTTATTTATGTTCACAATTTGTTCAACTCAAAACAACTTATTAACATTTTTTTAAATCTAACAAATACATAATTCAAACTTTATTAAAATAATTTTTTTCTTATAAAACAGAAAAACTAATATAAGCGTTTTATTAGGATAGTTTAACTAAATTTAAATTAACACGTATCAAGAGCAGATACAAAAAATTATTATTTCTATTAAAAGATAAGTAGGTTTCTAAATAGAGAGGGCAGAAAAGCTTTAAGTTACTGTTCTTAAAAGGAAGGAGAGGGATGAGGTGAGAAACTTGATTTAAAATTTTTAAATACAAGTATAATTAAAAAATATAATATAAACTGCTAAAAACTAATATAAAAAGTGCTAATTTATAATATAAATTTTATTTAATTTTAAATTAGAAATTCTTAAACTATAATTTACTATAAACAAAATTATATAAATATATATTTAATGGCTTTCAAAAGAAGCTAATTGATTATATTAAAATTTTAATAAATATACTTAATTTAATAAATTTAGATAAAAATTAATATATTATAAAAAACACTTAAGTTTATTACTTTATTAGAAAAGTTAATTAAAAAATATAATAAAAGAATTTTAATTAAAAACAAATAAATATTTTTTTTAAAAATTGCTTTAGATTTAAACTGTAAATTTTATTTTATAAAATTTCAAAATTAAATAAAAATATTTTAAACTAAAATTAACAAGTTTAAATATTTTTATTTATTTTGCTTAAAATGTTAAATTTAGTATAATTTAGTTAATACTATAAAAAGTATAGCATTTAGCCTTTTTTAATTTATAAAAAGCATTTTAGTTAAAAAATAATAAGCTTAAATATTTTAATATATATATATATAATTATACTTATATATTTAAAAAATATAAAATATAACTTATATTATATTTTAATAAAATTTATAAAAATTATATATATATAAAAGATTACTAACTAAGCTTAAAAGTAAAAATAATACTTTTAAAACATAAAGTTATAAAAACTTAGTTTTTAAACTAGCTTAAGTTTTAGTAAAGCTAAAAAATATTGTAGTAAATAAATAATTTAATTAAATTAAAATATATTAAATTAATAAAAGCAAAAAGCTAAAAAAGCTAAAAGTAATTATAATTAGATAAAATAGTTAATAAAATAATTAAAAAAGTTAAAATAAAGTTTAAAAAGAAAAAGTAGCTTATATAAAGCTATATTAATATAATACTAAATAAAATTATTTTTTGGTTAAATTTATTAAATATAAAGTTTTAAAAACTAAAAAATAATTAAAAAATAGCAAATTTTGCATTTACTATACTAAATAAATTAAAAATTATAAGTAAACTTAAATAAAATAACTTAGTATTTTAAATTAACAATATTATATAATGTTTTTATTTAATAATATTTTTAGCTATAGCTAGTAAAATTTAGTATAAATATATATAGCAATATTAATAATTAATATTAATATTTATATTTATAATAAAATTACTTTTATTATATTTTTTATTATTTTATCTACTTATTAAATAGTAAATTATTTTTAAAAATATATTTTTATTTTTATTTTATTTTTTTAACTATTTAATTAAAAAAGTAGTTTAAAAAAATAATTATAAAAAGTTAAAATTAATATATTAAAGTTAAATATTTATATATTTAACTTTAAAATTTAAATAAATTATTATTTTTTATAAAACTATACTTTATAAATTAAATATTTTTAATATGCTTTTATAAAAAAATCTAATTATAATTTTTATAAGCTATTTTTTTATTAAAATTTTATACTATATATAATATTTAAGTATTTTTAAATAAATTAATATTTTAGTTAAATTTTTTATAATTAAAAACTAATAAATAATAAAGTTTAATTAATTTATATAATATGTTTTAATTTAGATATAATTTTTAATAATTAAAGCTATATATATAAAATTAATTATATATAATATATAGTTATATATTATAATTACTTACTATTTTCTAATTAAATTTTTAAGTAAATTTATTAATATTAATATTAATATTACCTTTTATATATTAAATATAAATTTTTATACTTTAATTTTTTTTTAAATTAACTTTTAATTTTCTAAATTATTATAAATTATAATAGCTATATAGTTTATTATATAAATGCATTTTTATACTTATTTTTTATTATTATTACAATTAAAATAAATTGTATATTTATATCTAAATTATAAATTTAAATATATTTTTACTGTTAATATTTTTATATAACTATATTATATAATAGTATGGTTTTTTAATATGTATTTAATTATAGTAAAATTTATAATAATTAGTTTAATATTTTATTATACCTATATTATTAATATATTTAGCTAATAATATTTTGTTTTTTCATTTTTAATTAATAATAATTTTTTAACATAAAAGTATTTTAATATATATTTATTGTATTATTATAATAATATACTTTGAAAAATTATTATTATTATTATTATTATACTTTATAAATATAAAATATATTGTTTTATAATTTATAAGGCAAAACTTTTTAAATTTTAATTTTTAATATACTAACAATAATATATAAATTTTTTATTTTTTATTTAAAAGTAATTAATTATCTATATATTTATAATGTATATATACTATTGTATATAGACTACTTTGTTATATTAGCTAATTATTATACTGCTCTACCAATTTTATTAATTTTATGCTTAATTAAATTACCTATACTACTTTTGCATAAATTAGTTCCCACTATATAATGATCTTATAACAAGAATTGATCTTATCTTTACCTTTATCATTTTAGTATATTAAACTTTACTATAGCTCTAAATTATTTAAATTGATAGCACAATAAAGTTATTAGCTTTATTTACTTTACTAATAGTTAAAATTTTAATTAGTGTAGATTTTTTAGAACTTATATTTTGACAGCTATAAAATAATTCTAGAAACTTAAATCTTTTAGCATCACATATTATTTACAATTTTAATAATGATAATATTCTCTGTGGGAAAACTAGCTTAATTGGGTGTAGACTCAAGATTTGCATTAAATTTTCAAAGTATAAACTTGTAAAAAAGCCGAGAAATTTATTGAAAGTTTAAACTTTATTTAAAATAACTATGATAGAAAAAGTTGGATATTAAAAACACCCCACTATTTTAAAATCTGCAATATAATTAAAAAGCATAAAATTTCGGTTTACTTTGGTAAGCGTAGTAGTACAAAAACAATTGAACTAACTTTAAAATTTAATGAGCAACAGGTACAAATAAAATGCGTTGGGGACCGTGACTATTTGACAAAACTTTTCATGATTGATTCAGAAAGTTTCCTTAGATGTTTTCTTATACGGTCCTATAGAATAATATTAGAATAAAGCTTAGTTAAAGAATTACTTTTATCGTAACTGCACATTTAACTTCTTCCTCGGTTACTTCGACCTTGTCGTGGTTTTTAGGATCACTTTCGATAACCCATTGTTTCGGGTTGTTTAAGTCCTCTAGAATCCAGGGGTGGCTGCGAACTTGAGCTAACGAAAATCGTTGAGTTTGATCCTTAGTTAACAGTCCCTTGATTAAATCACATAGCAGTGGATCCTCCTTTTCCGCTCCATTTGGGAAGGTTAAGTTTTGTCGGGGGATCAGTTCAAACAGTTCGAACTCGGTTTCAGCTGAAAAAGGAGGGTGACCGAAAGCTAAGCAGTAGAGCGTTATCCCCAGAGCCCAGACGTCGATCTTGTTTGTGATAGGAGGTCGGGTGTTGCCTAATGTACCATCAGTATCCCCAGACCAACATAACTCTGGGGCGAAGAAGGCTGGACTTCCAGCAGTTTTGGCTAGCTCTAAATCGTCGTCTTCGTTGCTTCCGCGGTGAAGAAGCCTACTAAAAGGGAGGTTCTCCGGTATATATGAATCAGTAATCGGACTAGTAATGTAGCTTTCAAGTTGGGGAGATTCGGAATGAGTTGAAGACCCATCCATCGATGTTGAAAATGAATCGGAACGGTAGTTCAACGAATAAGATCCCGAAGGTGTAGGTGATCTGCTTCGTTTGCAAAAAGATACCCCAAAATCAGATATTTTAACTTGTCCATCCGACGACCATAGAAGGTTCGCTGGTTTTATATCTCGATGGATTATACCTTGTACGTGAAGGTATTCAAGACCTACTACGACACTACGCATTATATGCCGTATAGTTGATTTATCAAGACAAGAGGTGGAATCCGAGTTAAGCGACAAAGAGTCGGTATCAGATGTTGTAAACTTTACTTCACCTCCATCCATATATTCCAAAATCATATATATTTTTCGAGCGGCAGGATCATCTATCACTTCTTTAAGTTGTACGACGTTAGGGTGGTTACATTTCTTAAGGATAGCGATTTCACGCTGAACTTTAGCCATCTGAGTTGAGATTGCTGATTTACTACCTAATCGTCGCCTTGTATTTTTATGTATAATCTTGATGGCCTAAAGATGTAGTTAGTACAAAGTACATGAGTAAAAGCAGTTTTTATAACTATTTCTTACCACAAGTTCACCGTTTCTAGTATCTCGACCTAATTTAACCTTACCATGACAACCCCTACCTAACTCTTTTAAGACTTCGTAATTATTTATCAGTTTATTTCCAGTCACTGGGTCATAATCTAGAGTAATGGTATAAGTTTCTTTTACTGGGGTAGGAGGTTCCAATAGTGAAATAGAATGTGAATATGGTCGTCTTAAGGGTATGCCTTTAAAACATTAATTTAAGTATAGTATACAAATTACCATTGGCAAGATGAGGGTTTATAGATGGTGGAGAAAACATCGCTGCAGATATTGGAATAGGTGGGCCTGGAACTGATAAAGGACGACTAATATTGTATGTTATCGGTGAACCAGGTGCGGTTGCTGGAATTATATCGATACCATTGGATTCAACATTCTCATTTAAATTTAAAGTTGAAAGCTTCATTTGGTTGTCTGATTTTGAATGAACCAAGGTTGGATCCATAGAATATCGTAAACCATAATCCGCTCGTACATTTCGTGGTAAAGGATTATTGTACTGCGGTGATAATCTATCCAAACTCAATTTATGCTCAGTATAATTATTATTTAGATCAGCATTCAAATAGTCATCAATATCATATTTTGTTGGTAGTGGGTGCACATTTAGTTCAGATTGAAAGTTTTTGGAAATAATAGAAGTATCTACAAAAAGTTTATCAAATTTTCCTGTGTGCTTTAATTTTGGACCAGTTTCGTGACTTGGAGTTAACATAGCTGATACGATTTTAGTTTTTACTTTAGGGTTCAATTTTCTTCTGTTGTAGTATGAATTTAAGTCAGGATTATTGTAAGAAAGTATAAAATTGAAAGGCTTGATGAAATAATAATTGCTTTTTAAAATAATTTCGTTTAAAATTCCAAATAAAGCTTGTTGAAAATTATAAAAGCAAAAATCTACTGTTGGATACTATGCTGTTGAAAACTAATTATAAAGCCTTTGAAAAATGGAGGGACTCTTTTCAAAGTTTAAAACAGTGCACGTGGTATGGTGAGAAAAAAGACACTAGAACTTTAGTTTGAAGAGTTGGTTTATGTATTAAATAGCAAATTGTTAGTAAATTTAAAACTTTATAGTGTTTGAAAATTAAAAAGAACATATAAGAAAGCTTTCAAGCCAATAAAGCTTTTAAGTTGTTACTTGTTTGTTTCAATTATAAATTAGTAGTTCATTTGTGGTTAATGATAGATTGTTAGACCATTTAGCTAAAATTAGGTGTAAATTAGCTTGGTAAATTGCGAAGCTATGGACGTAAAAGGAGCTATACCAGGTCCACCTGATTGATTTATTATTAAAACTACATTAAAGCCAATTAAATGAACAGAAATGTAATCAACGAGATACCTCAATTACATCGATTCAGATCGAGCGTTTCGAGCGAAAGACACGTTTCTTTCATTTTATTTTCAAATTTTAGAAGTTGTTATAACTAAAATATAAATAATTCGTTTAATTATCGATATCCTACCATCTTAATATACTACAGTCAATTATTGGTTTTAAACTGGAACTAAAAGTTAATAGGTCTAATCGGTACGTTGTGCAAAAAGTTAATTTTATCTACTAAAAAGTTTTACCAGTTTTTAAAATGTGACTGAATTCAAGTTTAAAAACCACTAATATTTAAATTATAATTTAAACCTTTTCAATTTGAAACAAGGGGCTTTTCCATAAAATACCTAATTTTTCTCTTGATTTTAAAATAATTTAATAAATTCCCTTGCTGTTTAACTCTCCTGTTTCCCACTTGCTATTCTACTGCATTTAAAAATTTCAAAAAAGGCAGTTTAATCCCTCTAAAACCATTTAATTATAAATATATTTTTGTTAAACTATTTGCTTCAACTGTTTGTATTACTTTGTTAAAACTATTACACTTTTTGTCAAAATTATTACATATTTTAAAACGGTCTGTAAAATTACATCATTTGTACTGAGTAAATTTTAAATCATTATAAATTTAGGATAAAATTATGGGCATAAAATATTTTATATACTAAAATTATGTAAAATTAAAAGCTACTTTATACTAAGTTAATTTTTTATATATTAGTAATATTATACTAATTTATTAAATAAAATATACTGTAAACTATAAATTCTATTTTTTAAAATATTTAAGCTATATATTATCTATCTTAGTATGCTATAATATTACAATTGCAATTTTATATTTATATTTATCTAAATTTACTTTTTTATTATATTATACTATAAATAAATAAAAAATTACTATTATAATTTTAATATAATAGTTTAAATGTAATATTAAAATTTAGTATTAATTAAGTTTAAATTAATTATAATACTATATAAAATAAACTAGCTAATATATATACTATTTACATTAATAGCTTTATATATTTAAAAATTTTAAATTTTAAAAATTATAAATATTATAAAAAGATTTAAATAAAATATTTAAAAAAAATTAAAATAATAGATTAATTTTAAAATATTTTATCTACTTATTTAACTTATTAAAATATATAATTTTATAAATATAAAAGAAATTTAATTTTTAAAAAGTAAAAATGAAAACTTTTTAAATAATAAAAAAATATAAATAAAAAATTAACTACTTTTAAAAATAACTGATTTTTAGATAAAAAGCCTAATAAGATTTTAGTTTTTATAAGGTAAACTAGCTAAAAAGTAGCTAATACTTTTAAAAGTATTATACTTTTTTAAAATTTAGATATATTAAAATATATTTGAAAATTTAAAAAAAACTTTAATAATATAAATTGCTAATTATAATATAATAAAAATTATATTTAAATTTAAAATATTAATATAAATTTAGTTTTTTAAAAAATTTATATCAAAATTTTTAATATATATATTTTTCTAAAATTAAAATTTATTTATTTATTTATATTTATATCTTTTAATATTTAAATAATATAAATAGTAAATATAATTTAAATTAGAAAATATTTTATTATAATAACTTTAAATATATATATATATATTTAAATATTTTTTTAATACTTAATACTTAATTTTATACTTTATATTATAACTATAGCTATAGTATATATATAAACTATTTATATAATAATTAGTTAAATAATTAAAAAATTATAAACTTTTATTTTATATTTTATTTAAAAAGTTAAAATAATAAAAAATAACTAAATTTTTATATACTAATAATACCTTTTAAAAAAAACTAATAATAAATAATAAACATTAATATTACTAATTTAAAATAATAAAAACTTAAATAATAAAACTATTTTAATAAACTAACTTGTTAATACTTTACAATTTTTTTAAATTTTTTTAGTAAATATATTAAAAATTCTAGCTTAATTTAAATAATTTTGGTTTATTAATTCTATCAAAATTTTATCTATTTAGAAATAAAGTATAAAAATTTTAAAAAATAATAAAAAGTATTTAAAAGTATTTAAAAGTTATATATAAATTAAGTATATTATTTTTTATTTATTAAAACTTTTATTTTAAATACTATTATTTTTTATTTATTTATTTTTATTTTATATTTAATTTAATTATAGTTTAAACTAAAGTTAAGTTTAAACTAATAATTAATTTATTTTATTTATTTATTTTAATTTTAATTCTAATTATTTTTTACTTATTTTTTAAAGAAATTTGTCTATTACAATGTTGTATTAGATTTTTATTTTATAATTTTCTAAATATTATATTTTACTTTAACTTATTTTTTATACTATTATATTATTTATATTATTTGAGTAAAGTTTATTAACTTATTTTTTAACTTAAAAACTTAGAATTTTTTTATACTTTTAATACTTTATTAAAGCTATATAATTAAAAAATATATTCTTTATAGCTATTTATAGTTTTTTTAAGTTATTTTTATTAGTATTTTAGTAAGCATACTTAATATAATTCTATAAATTATTAGTATTTTTTAATAGATTATAATTTTAGTAAATCTTTTTTTTAACATTATTTAAGTATTTTCAATTAGATTAAAATATAGGCTATATATAAACTAATTAAGAATTTTAATACTAGTATTTGTAATATAATTTTTAGTTATTATGATAATATAAAAAATAGTAAAGTTATATATTATAATAGCTTGATAGTTTTTTAAATAAACTTTTTGAGAAAACTTAAAATAAAGCTATCTAAGTAAATATATATAAACATTAATATTAAAATTATTTTTTATATATACTAAATACAAATTTATATATATATTGAGTATTTTTCAAATATTAATTTTAAAGCTACTAAATTAGTATACATTATAATCAGCTATATAGTTGAATTTATAATTTTAATTAGGCCAATATATATGATTTTTATTTCTACTATTATATTTATTAAATTTATATTTATTAGTCTAAAGTATACTTTTAGCTTATACTAATAACTTTTTTCAAACTATCTTAATTATATACTATTTTGCAAGGCCTAAAAACTATTTAATTTTATTTGTATCAAAAATTTACAAAATGATAAAAGTATAACTGTATAGATTATATACTTTTGAAAGTAGCTTTATATATTTAAAAGTGTATTTAAATTAGACTTATTTAGCAAAACTAAATAAGTTAAACTAATATTTTAATTATTTTAAAATTTAAAGTTGTATTATAATTTTGCAATCTACCTAAACTGATTGCAAATTAAAGTATTTACATTTTTATATTTACTTATAGTAAAAGTTAAATATCTAATAGCTTTAGCTATATTATTAATTATATAATTATCTTTTAATATATATCTAACTATATTAATTTTTATAGTTATTACCTTACTTCTACTTTAAAAAAAGCTATAAATTTTAATTTTTTTCTTAATTATATACTAAAAATAATATTTATTTACTAATATATAAAACTATTAATATTATATCAATATTTTATTAAAATTTTAAAAGTATATAATCTTTTTAAAAGTAATGTTTACTTTTTAAAATTTAATAATTTTTAGTAAAGTATACTAAATATTATTTACTTTTTAATAAAAGAAAAGTAACTAAATATAATTAAAAATATTTATTTTAGCTAATTTTATTAGTTTTTTTATAATTATTTGATTTTTAAAATTAAAATTAGATTTTTTTAAAAGTAGCTAATTACTTATTTAGCTAATATATATAAGCTTATTTAAATTTAATATTAATTAAATTTAAATAAACTATAGTATAGTAAAAAATAAACTAACTAAAAAAATTTTATACTTATATAAATAAATCTAATATTTTTAAATAAAATAAAAATAACTTAAAATTTTAAGTTATTTATATTTTTATTATATTATAATTAATTTAAACTTAATTAATATTAAACTTTAATGTAGTATTTATTTTATTATATTAAAGCTATAATAATAATTTTAAAAATTTTGTTAATTTATTTTTATTTTATAAAATAAATTTAAATAAAGTTTTATATTTATCTAAATGCAAAACTACTATTAAATTATTTTATATTATATTTATTTTCTAAAAATTTAAATTTAAATTTAGTTTTTAGTAAATATACTAAGTTTTAAAGTTATATATATAGTTATTAGCTTTTTAATATAAATAAATTATAATTTAATTAAAATTAATTAGCTTTTTATTTAAAATTTTAACTTTTTTTAGCTAAATTATACTTTTTAATACTTTATAATAATAGAAATTTTAAAAGTTACTTTTTATTTTTTATTTTTAAATAAAACTAATTTTTATAAAAATAATATTATATAAAACTATTATATATTTTTTAAAAAATCTAAAAAAAATTTAATTATAAAACTAAATTTAAATAGTTTATAAACTATAATTAATTATATTATAAATAAACTATATTTTACTTATTAATATTTTTTATTAAGCTTTTATTTATTTATTAAATTTATGAAATTAAAATTTTTATTTTTAAAAGTATCTAATTAATAATTTAATATAAAATATAATAAAAGTTATATAAATTTTTTAAAATAGTATAAAGCTATAATATAAATATTAAAATAAGTAAACTTTACTTACTATAACTAAAAAAAGTTAAAAAAAAATTAGAAATAATACTATTTATTTAAAATATTAAATAAATTTCTTTAAATCTAATTATAATATCTAGCCAACTTAATATAATAAGTGCTAAATTAGCTATTTTTTTACTACTTTCTAATTTTAAAATTTTTTATTTAGTAACTCAAACTAAAAAATAATTATATTAAATATTTCATTAGTATAACTTTATGCAAACTTTTTTTTTTGGAATTTACTTTATTTTTTTTTAGTTTTTTTCCTAATTATTTTATATAATAGTAGTTACTTTTAGATTTTTTAGCCTTTTGTCTTTATTAGCTTAATAATTTTAAATTTAATTATATTAGTTAATTATTATTATACTTTCTAGCTTTACTAAAAATTAAATTAGTTTAAAAATTAGATTTTTATAACTTTACTTTTTTAAAAGTATTATTTTTATCTTTTAAACTTAGCTAATAACTTAACTATTATAATTATCTATTTAATTAAATAAAAAAGTATTGTTATTTTAAAAAAAATGTAAATAAAAGATTTTTTATATTATAAAACTTTGATAAAAAAACTAAAAAATAAAAAATAATAAAATAAAAAAAGAGAAAAAGAGAAAAAATATTAAAGTATATAAAATAAATATAAGTAGTAATTAATTAATATAATTAAGTATAATAAATTGTAAATAATAAAATAAAAAAGCTTATAAAAATCTAAATTAAATAATATTTTTAAAGTAAGGCTATTATATCTAATTAGTTATTATTAAAGCTATAATAATTAATAATAGTGTTTATAAAATTTATTAAAAAAACTTAAAAAATAAAACTATTAGGTAAGAGTTAATAGTATATATTGTTTATTTTTTAATATTTAAAATTATAATTAGTTTTTTTGTTTAAAAAAATAATAAAGCTTTTATAATTATATGTATTTAAACTATATACTTAAAATATTAAGGAGGTATTTAATATAATCCAAACCTAAGATACAAAAATGTATAATTTAAAATTGCTGTTATTTAAAAAGTTAAAGTTAATAGTATAGATATTTAATAAAAATTATATATTTTTATTTAATTAAACAAAATTAACAATTTATAGCTTTTTAGTTTATTTTTTAATATTTTAAAACTAGTATATAAAGTTTAATTAAAATTTTAAAATATTAGTCATTACTGTCAATTTTATTTTATAATTTAGAAAAATAGATTGATTTTAAAACTTTTAAAATTATATGTATTATATTTTAGTATTTTTGAAAATAAAAAATTTAATAGCAAAATAAACTTTAATTAAAAATTAATAACAGGATATGTAATAAGAATAGAAAATTGATTTAATATTTTGGATATCATGCATAAGTAATTTTACTTAATTAAAAATATAAGATCACATTTATAAAGCTTAACATAGCCTAATAGAATTAATTCTTTTCTAAAAAAGAAATTGAATTATATTATGGATTTAAAAGTATTAAACTAAATCTAATATATTTAACAATTTATATCTCTATAAATAGATTAAAATTTATAGCTACCCATTGCTTTGATCTTAGAATTTAAAACTTTTACTATCATTCATGGAAATATTTAGGAGTTTGTTTATTGGACAGAGGTGTAAACGCTAAAAATGAAATTAGAGAAAAATATTTAAATAACATACTTAGCCAAGTAACCATCTTTGGTAGCTAAACGGTTAATTGAGTCATCAGATTCACCCTGGGCACGGATGAAACCACAGACAGCATAAGTTTTGAAGGAACCGGTGTATTTTCCGGATTCATCAACATCACCAATGTTGATCTGGACGGAAGCATGATCTTTGGCTTTGATAAGACGGTTGGAGGCAGAGCTTTTAAATTATGGATTAAAAAGTTATTTCTCTGAATTCAAAGTGATTTTAATTCTAAATTAAATCTTACCATTTACGGGGTACGTAAAGATCGACAATTTTTCCCTCGTTATTTTCCATTTTGTTTATTTATAAGCAGGTCTTTGGGCTGAAGAGAAGAAAATGTTTATTAATTAGGGATTGGTTTTACTCATTGAAAAAATTTAAAAATATTTGGTTGGTTCACCCTAGCTTACAAAATTTTTTCGAATTAATTGAAAATATATAACCAATTAAGTTGGTTTCTTTACAAGTATTTAACTCCTAATTTCCTAAACTTCATCTTCACTGCAAAAACGGCTAATTTAGTTCTTAGCTCATTCATCTTATTAGGTCCAATAAAATCAGGTAATTTACGTTTCAGTGTTAAAATCGGTAGAATACCATAGCAACAACTTTAAAAAATGCCAATTGTGATTTATAAATACCTACAAAAATTAAAGGGTGGAGAGGGTTACATAGACGAGGTTAATTATAACAATTTGGTTTAAAAGTTAAAATAAATGGATTTTGTACAGCTATACTTTATATGTATAGTTATTTTTTATTATATTTGCTACATTTTTTTATACTTTTATACTTCTTTTGTAATAAAAGCAGTACTTTAAATAAAAATATTTGATTTATCAAATTTACATTATAACATACTTAGCTATTTAGTTACACTTATTTTATAAGCATAGCTAAAAATAATATAATAAACTTTAGTTATTAAATCATCTTTAAAAGTTAAATATTTAAAAATCTATTAAGTACAGTTTTAAAAAACATTGCTTTTTTATAATATTTTTAATATTTATTTATATTAAACAAATATCTTTAAATAACTTTTTTATTTTTATAGTATTCTTTTTATTAGTTTAATTACTATTTTGCAAACTTAAACTTTGATTAAAGTTTTAAAATAATACATTTAATTAAAAATCTTTTATATTGTATTATTATTAAAAATATATAATAATATATTATTATTTAAAATTAGCTCTTATTTAGTATTTAATTTTGGTTTAAGATTTTTAAATATAATAGTAAATATATATATAGCTTTATTAAATATAAAAAAATATCTATATTATTATTATAAATATTTAAAGCTAATTAAATATTTAAAATTATTAGGCTAGTTATTAAGCTTAGTAGTTGTATAATAATTAAAAAATAATTTATCACTTTTAAAAATAAATAATTTTAAATTGAAAACTAAATATATAAAAATTAAGTTAGCAAAATTAATTATAATATTAGATATAAAAAATTTTAAAAAAATAAAACTATATTTATATAAATATTTTATATTATATTAAGTAAATAATTTACTATTAATTTTTATAATAAAATACTTATTTAATTAGATTATTATTTAACTAAATTATTATTTTTTTAATTAAAATTTTTACTATATAAATACTATAAATTATAGCTTTTAATATATATATATATAATAAAACTAATTACTTTTAATATGTTTAATATAGCTAAATAATATAATTATTTATTAATTTTTTAGTAACTTTATTAATTTTTTAATTTTTTAAAAACTTTTTAATCTAATTATTATAATAATAAATATTTTTTATTTAATTTAAAACAAAACTAAATTAAAAATACATTTTTTAATAAATTAAATAAATATTTAAAATTAAAAATTTTTATTATTATTATAATATTTATAAAGCTTATAAAATAAAATTCCTTAATATACTTACTTTTTTATAATTTAAATTAAAAAAAATATTTAAAAATATAATATTTTATATTTAATTTAAACTTAAATAATACTATATTTTAATATAATATTTAAAGTATTATTATAAAATTATAGTAATAATTTTTAAACTTTTAAAATAAATTTGCTAAAAAGCTAATTAGCTATTTTTAAAAACAAAAAATATAAACTAAGTTAAAAAAAATAACTATAAATATATTTAAAGGTTTATTTTAATTATTAAAAATTTAGCTAATATTTTTTAAATATAATTAATAAAAGTATAAATTTAAAAAAAATATATATATATTATTTATTTATTTTTATTACTATTATAATTATTATAAACTATATTAAATTTTATATTATATAGATATATAATATTAATATTAAGTTTTTAGTTTAATCTTTATAAAATTATATATAGCTTAAATTTTATTTAATAAAATTTTTAAAAAATTAACTAAGTACTATTTAAAAAATAATAATAAAAAGCTATAAAAATTATACTATATTTTTTTTATAAAATAATATATATATATATATATATAAATTTAATAAACTTATATTACTTATATCTACTTTATAAAGCTAATATTTTAATAAGACTTTTAATAAAAATATTTAATAAAATTTATAAATAGCAAAAAATAAAATAAAGTTTATAGTATTATAATTTTAATAAAATAGTATTATATTATAGCTATAAATTAAAAGATATTAAAATATAGATATATTTTTTTTATTTATTAAAAATGGTTTATTTATATTATTTAAATATTAAAAAATTATTTTAATAATAATAATATTTTTTTAAAAACTAAATTTATATTAATATATTAAATTTTTATTTATTTATTTATTATAATAAATAATTTTTATTATTAAATTTTAATTTTTTAAGTTTTATATATTTTAATATATTTATATTATAAAGATAAAAG
>JAWQFY010000416.1:0-32364 GCA_037055185.1 Capillidium rhysosporum | reverse complement strand
TTATAAGTCGCTGACTTAATGATCATTCTCATCATTTTACCTTCATTTCCCAAGCTTATTTAATTTTATCACCTTTTTTCTTCTATTCTCAGATGACAAAATTACACAAATTTATCTTGACAATTTACTTAACAAATCTCAACAATTTAATCGAAAATTGGAACAAAGAATAACTCTTTGTTCCGTTATTCTCACTCAAGAACTTACAAGTTCAACGTCTTAAAAACAAGTTTAGTACAGCCGCAAGCGCTAAACAACAAAGAACTTTACTTCATCAATATACAACAAATCACAACTATTGTTGACTTGAATTTCCGTAGAAACACGTTGAACTTACCAAATCACTCACAAAGCTAACATTGCCACACCATGGTAAGACATTCTTATTTGTTTCTTGTTTTTGTTTTATTTTTATTTCTCTGTTTTGTTGAAAATGTAGAAGCCGTTCAAAATTGCGGATGCCTTTGTCTCCTTGTCTAAATTCTATATATTGAATTTAGTTACCTTTTTGCTACTGGTTGGTTTGTGGTCATTGCGGCCGTTGCTACCTGTAACCTGGACTACATACAAATGCATGTCAATTTTGCTACCAAATTTCCACCAATTTTGCTTGCCTACATTACTTACTTAGTATTCATGTTTGTTGCATCTATGATTGACAATAAAGTCAATATTACTCTGTCACCATTTACTAACTTTTTTGTACAAATGCTCATATTTGTTGCCACCTCTACATTGTGGTATTTTATACCGCATAATGTAAAGATTGCTACTAGTGTTACACCAAAAACTGGATGTCACAAAAACTATACTAAAATCTTATATTTTAAATATATAAAATACTAATATTTAACTTTTTTCTAGCTAATAAAAGAAAAAATACTAATAATTTATAAAATTATATTAAATATACCTTTTTATTTTATAAAAAATACTAGAAAAGTTAACTTAAAAAACTTATAAATAGCTATAAGCTATATTATTTTAATAAAATAAAAAAATACTAAAGTTTATAGTTTTAAGTTATAAAGTTTAAATTTAAATATTAAAAAAATATATTAATATAAATATATTTTTCTTTAAAGTTATATAATAAATATTTTTTAAGTATATCTTAATGCATTTAAATTTTAAAAAGGTATATACTAGCTATTATATAGTAAATATACTTTTAAATATATTATTTACTTTTTAAATTTTTAAAAGTTTAAATGTAAATAGTTTAGTATATTAATTTTTATTATTTTAAGTTATTTTATTTTATTTAAAAAAGTTTAAATCTATTTATATAAATACTATTTTATTTTTATTTACTTTTATTTTATAAAATATAAACAAAAAATAAATTTATACTTATTTAAATATAAATTTGCCACTTTATATATATATATATTAATTTTTATAATTTTAAAATTATTAACTAAGTTTTTTTAATAAAAAAATATATAGTATTTATTATTAAAAAGTAATAAGCTTAGTAAAAATAGTTATTTAAAATATAATTAAATATATATATATATATATTTAAATTAAAATTTTTACTAATATAGTATAAATACTTTTAATAAATAATTTTTAAAAATAAAAGTTTTAAAAAAAACTTAAGATAGCTTTAGTAAATACTAAAAAATTTAAAATAATAAAATAAGTTTACATAAAATAATATTTTTTAGATTTATGTTTACTACTAATTACTTTTAGCAAAAATTCTAAATTTAATAAAGTATTAACTTTTTAATTATATTAAAATTTTATTATAAAACTCTAATTTATATTAGTATATTATTTATTAATTTTAAATTAGCTAAAAATAAAAATAAAAATAAAATATTAAATAAATTTAAATTAATTAAAACTTAAAAATATATTTAATATATATATATCTATTATATAAAATAAATAAGCATTTTAAACTATTTATTATATATATAATTATAAAATAAATATAATAGCATTAATAAAATATAAATAAAATAATTTAGCTAAAAAGTAATAAAGTAATACAAAATTACCTATTTAGATAATTTTAATTAAAATAGTTAAAAATATACTAACAATTAAATATAATATAATGATTATGTAAAATTTTAATATAAAGTTTAGAAAGTATAATAAATTGCACAATATTTATTTAATTTTAATTTTTTTAGTTTAATATATATTAATAATAAAATTTTTATTATTAAACTCTTTACAATATTATTATTTAGTTTAATAACTAATCTGAAGCTCTAAAAATTGCTATTGCTATTATTATATATAACTTATTATTAACTAATTTATTACTTTTAATAATTATCATTAATTATTAAATTGGTTTATAGTTATCTTTGTATACTATTTTTACTGTATTTAGAATTTTCTTTAAATTATCTGTCTTCTTATATTTATATTATACCCCTTATTTCTTACACTTCTTTATAGATGCTTATCTTTTATAATATTACTAATACAATTTTTAAGCCAAAATTCACTATATTATATCATATAAAATAATTCTATAATTTATATATTTTTAGTATTGTAGTTAGGAACTTTTGAAAAAAATTTAATTGTTCTTACAGCTTAACTAAAAATTATAGCATAAACTTAATATAAAAATGCAAAGTATTATTAGCTTTTATAAAAAAAGATTAAAATTATAATTTAATTTATTGGTATTCCCAACAACTTTAATATTTATTTTAGAAATTTAATGTTTAATAAAAACCTGGAATATTCTAAAGCATTTTAACTAGTTGATGGATTTTTTTCTTTCGATGTAAAAGGACTAAAAGGAACTGGCTCAAAGTAGTAACAATATTCAAGTGTTCTAGGCATGCTTTTAAATATTTGCTATCTTTTAGCAATATATTTATGATATATACTACAGTATAGTTCTATTTTAGTAGCTACTACACCCAAAGTGCCACTTCTACAAAAATAGGCCAGTATTTCATACTGCAGTCCTAAACTGGAGCACTCCGAAACTTTAAATTTACCCTTTCACATTGGTTTTACATCAAACTGTAGTTTTAAAATGATAATAGTTCAGCCAACTTTTTCTCAGGCTGAACTTAATCTTTATTTACTAACAGCATATAATTGGCTAAAACCTTATCAGTTGTTAAACTGGAAGTTAGCTTGATTTATGTGATCATCACAAAAATTTGAGGGTGGGGAAATTTGTGATAAGACGTATTGGTACAGCGATTGGCATGTGTTTTAAATGGTCTAATTGTTATCGGTAACTTAGCCAATAGAAGTTAATAGTATTTTAATTTGGACTAGGTTATCTCAGCTAGTCACGAACCGAGTATAAGATGTTGTACGATGACTTCAACCGAAATTCTATAATTACAACTTATTCCACTTTAATAGTAAAATACGTCCAATATATCCAATAACTTACAGTTTAAAGCGATAACTAGCAAATAATTAGAAAACTTTCCCTTTTTACAACAAGCTTTACTACTCAGGGCAACGAATTCGGAAATTCTAAAAAACTGAAAATGCAAAATTTTAATCTTTAAAACCAGGATCTAAAACAACCTCAACTTTGTTAAAAACATAAAAGGCCTTTCAAACTGTCCTAAAAACTAAAAACCGCTAACTCCTTATCAAACTAAACCTTATCAACGTTGACTACAAGTAAGCTTAAATATCTACTTGGACATTAATAGATTATGCGACTACCGTCATATATCTTTAATAGTTTAGTGACGACCTTAGCCTGCCACCCTTTTATTTTTTTTATTCCAAGATGGCTATAACTAATTTACTTATATTAGGATCTTTAGATGAAAAGAGCGTTTCCAACTAAGACCAATCCATTTTCTTTATTAAAATTCAGGGCTATTTCGACAACGTTAAGGAGCAGGTATACGGCAGCTAACCAAGCACTCAAAGCACAGGCTATGTTACAGCCTATAGCGCGACCAAACGACCTATTAACGTACCATTTAAAAACATCTCAACCTAACAAATTTCAGAAGCCTATCACAAATCAGAGCGCATATTCATTAGTAACCGCATCTAACGGTATTTCTAAAAAGAACAAACCACCTAGTTCACTTGATGATACCCAGTTAAGCGTAGGTTGTGGTGAAGACAGCTATTTTTCACGTCAGGATGCTTTAGGGATAGCAGATGGGGTAGGAGGCTGGGCGTTAAATCACGGGAATTCAGCCTTTTATTCTAAGCATCTCATGCACTACTGTCAACTTGAGCTAAACAAATACGACGATATTGATGCTGATGAATTTACTCAATACGATCAAGCTAACCCTGTTAACATTTTAGCGAAAAGTTACGATCGTACCAACTTTGATGCTTACATGCAACAGATAAAAGGATCAACTACTGCATGTTTAGCACTGTTAAGAGGCAACCAACTTAAAATCGCTAATTTAGGAGATTGTGGAGTAGCTGTAATTAGAAACGGCGAATTCTTGTTCCGTAGTGAAGAGCAACAACATTCCTTCAACTACCCTTACCAACTAGGATTGGTTGGTGGTGATCACCCTTTACAAGCACATAAGTTTTCGATACATGTGCAGAAAGGTGATATTATTCTACTAGCTACTGACGGTTTGTTCGACAACCTTTACGATGAGGATGTTCTTGAGATTGTAAACAAGGGATCTAGGTGGTTGCCGATAGGTTATGGAGCATCTAGATTAGAGTTGAAGCCTAAGCAGATGGTAGACGAGCTGGTCTATACAGCTCGCGAAATAGCTGAGAACACAAGGAGTTTGGGATCCCCGTTTCAGGATAGAGCTACTATGGAAGGCCTATACCACCAAGGTGGCAAACTCGACGATATATCAGTTGTACTAGGCGTAGTTTGGGATTCTGAAGATTCTCCTGACCGTCGTTAAATTTTGTATTATAGCTACTCCTTAGCGCGTATTAATTTATTGGACCCTTCGGATCTGGCATACTTCTAACCTTTTATACCGGAATGATGCTTGTTATACCTTATCCTAACCTAACTTTTACTTGAAATTGGTTTATACCATCGACATCCATCAGTATAACAGTATATCCAAACATTTAAAATCATTAAATTAACTTTTTTTATTTCTTAAAGCATACCATATTTATTGCGATGTGATGAAAATAACATAGTTTTTGGAAGTCAACCATCTAAAAAAAATACAGTTTTATGATGGTGCAGACGCTGCTATTAATGCTAAAAATATGCAGCTAGTTTTTTTGATAATCTATTTGGCTATTATTTAGAAAACATAGGATGTAGTGAAGTATATTACTAACTCTTAATCAATACACTGCCAATTTTTGTACACTAGTCAAGCCAATTTAATTATACTTAACTTGTAGTTCTGATTAACCTATTTTTAGACTTTAATGAAGCTATTAGCATAACCTGAATTCAATAAAATATATACTTATATAATAAGTTTTTATTATAAACATATGCAAACTTCTTAAGAGATGCATCCAGAAGATTAAAGCTATAGCTTTTAAATACTTTGGGGTATTTTAAAGTTAAAAGCTTATTATAACATCCTAATTATAAATACAAAGTCTGTAAATCTTATCTTTTACACTATAAATATATTTATAAACAT
The DNA here is from genome assembly GCA_037055185.1 of Capillidium rhysosporum. Taxonomy (NCBI): domain Eukaryota; kingdom Fungi; phylum Entomophthoromycota; class Entomophthoromycetes; order Entomophthorales; family Capillidiaceae; genus Capillidium; species Capillidium rhysosporum. The sequence goes on along the minus strand of JAWQFY010000416.1, from coordinate 26,791 downwards.
TTTAAAATACCTAAAAGTAGACAAAGCTTAAAAAAGCTTATTTTTTTTTCTTATTTATTTATATAATATATATATATATTATAATCTATAAAATAGTTTATAAAATTTTAATTATGTTTTGTATTAAAGCATTTTAGTAAAATAAAGCTAAAAGAATACAATAATTATAGTTAAAAAGTTTTAAAATTTAAATAGTATGTTTTTATATTATACTTTTTTTAAATATTTTATTTTAAAATATTAAATAGCTATAAGTAGTTAAATAAAATATTGCTTTTTTATTTTATTTTCTATATTAAATAGTATATATTAGCTTAAGTTAGCTAAATAGTTATTAAAATAACTACTAGTAAGCTTAGTAAATAAAGTTATTAATTATTTATAAATTAATAATAAATAAATATATTATATTTTCAAATTTTTTAATTATTTTAGCTATTAGCTTTACTTAAAAATTTGTTATCTTTTTAATTAAAATATCTAATAAACTATTTTTTTTTAAAAGTCATTAGTAAAAAATTAAGCTACTTTTATATAAATATAATAATATTTTTAGAAAATAAGCTAGCATTTATAAATTTAATTATATATAATAATTATTTAAGCTATTAACTTTTTTTTAATATTTACTACTATTAAAATTAAATATATATTTATTATTAATTAAATTAAATATCTACTTAATAAAAATGTATAATACTTACAATACTTTTATAAATTATTATAAACTGTTATAAACTATTATATAAGTTGTAATTTTAATAAATACTTACTTTAATAACTTTTTTTTTCTAATTAGTAAGTTATTCTAACTAAATATTTATATATATACTATTAATATTTAAATTATTATTAATTAAGCTTTAATAAACTATATTTAAATAGACTTTTATTTAACTTTTTACTTTAAACTATAAAATTTATTTAGACTAAATAATTTTTTGTAGTTATTTTAATTAAATTAGGCTTTTAAAGCTATTATTAGCATTATAAATTAAAATTATTTTAGTAATTATAGTATTTTTAATTAATTAATCTAAATTTTTTAAATATATTTAGTTTTTACTATATAGTTTTATTATATAGTAAATATAAAAAACTATTTATAGCTTTTTATATTTATTAGCAAATAATATAATTAAAAATTAAAAAAATATTTTTTATAAGCTAGTTATAAATAAAATTATAAAGCTAAAAAAAGTATTAAATTAGTAATAATATAAGTAAAATATTTAAAACTTTTAAAAATAAAAATAAAAATAAACTAATTTAAATTAAATAAAAAATAAGCTACTTTTAAAAAAGGCTAAATTTATTATAATAATTTATTATTAGTAAATATAGTAAGCTAATTAATTTTATTAAGTTTAAATATTTTAAACTATTTTTTTATTTTATTTAACAATTCACTTATATTAATAAACAATGTTATATATATTAAATAATATCTAAATTATATTATAATATTTTTTAAAATTAATAATATTTTATTAATTTTTATTAAATTAAAGTATATAGTTATTTTAAACCATTAAATTATAAATTTTTATTATAATATAAAATATAAACTTAAAAACTACACTATAATATAATTTAAATATATTATAATTTAAGCTAAAAAACATTGTACTTTAGTTAGTATATTAAACTTAAATACTTATTGCTTTAATTAAATATTAATATTATTTTTCTTATAATTAATATAAAAACAAGTTAAAATAATATCTTTTTTATTAAAGGTTAAACTGCTAAAGTATTTAATAATATTAACTTGTTATTAAAGTAAATCTTTAATTAAAACTTTTTAATAGTATAATTACTATACTATTAATATAATATATATTATTTTTCTAAAATTTTAAAATATAATTAAGCTAAAATATTTAATTTTAACTAAATATTAAGACCTATATGTTTATCTTTAAATTAAGCTTATAAATAACTATAATATTTACTTTTTATTTAAGTTTTATAAAAAATTGAATATATTTACCTTTTATCCAAGCTTTAATTAATTAAGTTACTATTTTTAAATTAATTATTTAGCAAAATTTTAATATATACTTTAATTTTAATTAATATTTAAATTTAATTATATTTAAAAAATAAATATAATATAAATGCTTTTTATAATATTAATAATATATACTTTAAAAATAATAATTTACTAAATTATTATAATTATTAAAGTATAAAAACTATTTTAGTTTTAGTTTTCTTTTTCATTTTAAAATAAATAAATCTAAAAATTATAATTTAGTAAATAATAATTTTAAATTTTAAATTTTTTATAAAATAATATAAAATTTGTAAAAATAATTAAAAGCTATTAATATTTTAAATATAAATCTAATAATTTATATAAAGTTAATTATCAAAATAAATTAAAATACTTATATAAATAAATATAATACTAGTAAATTTATAATATTTTTAGTTTAAATAAAAAAGTAATAAGTATTAGTAGTTAATTAAAAAAGATATTTATATTTTTAAATTATTAGTTATATAATTTTAATATACTTTTATTTATACTATACTTTACTATTTTAAACTATTTAAACTTTTATATATTTTAAAAAACTTTTTAAACTTTTTTTTTTGCTATAGCTTATTTAAAAAGTAAATTTCTTATTTCTTTAATTTTAACTAATTTTAATTTTAATTTATTACTTATAGTTTTTTACTTTTTAATCAAAACTTTTTTATTGTTAAATAAAAGTAATAAGAAATTTTAATTAATATAAATTCTGTTTTTTAAATTTAGTTTAGTAATAACTATATTATATAATTTTTTAATAAGAAATTCTTTATAAGTTTAATAAAAATATATATAATTTTTAAGCATTTTATTATTAGATATCACTTTATTACTTATTTTAAAAAATTTAAAACAGCTTAAAATTTATATTAATGTTATTATATACTAGATTTAAAAAATTTATATACTTATTTTAAACTTTTTTAGTTATATATATCTTTTTTTATTTACTTTATATTACTTTTTTTTTAAATATTATAGTTAGATTTTAATATATATTATAAGAAAAAAACTAAAAGCTAAATTTTTATATAGCTAAAACTTTATTTTAAATAGATTAAATATTTTTTATAATTTTAATTAAGCTTATATGTATATATATTAAAATTTAAAAAATATAGTTAGTATAAAATTATATAAAAATATTAGTAGTTAAGTTTAATAATAGCAAATTTTAATTTTAACTAAATTAAAAATATTTAAATTATATATAAAGTTTAAAATATTATTAAAAAAAACTATAAAAATCATTAAAAAAATTGTTAATATTTATATTTATAAAAATTATTAGTAAATTTAAGCTAAAAAATCTATTAAGTAGCTATTAATATTTATAGCTATATATTATAAATTTTATTAATAAAATTAAAGTTTATAAATTATAGCTAAAAATTATAAACTTTTTAATATATAAAAATTTAAATAAATACTTTGTAATTTATTTTTAATATTAAAACTAGTTAATTATTTATTTATTAAGTAGTAAAAAAAAAATTTTAAAAATATTAAAAAAAAATTAAAAAACTAAAATAGTATAAAAAATAGCTAGTAATTAATTTTATTTTATTTTTTATTTAAATTTTTTTATTTAATTTAGCTATATTTTCTATTTTTTACTTTTAATTTATATATAAAATAAAACTAATTTTTTAAAAATTTATACTAAAATCTTATAAAAAATTTAAATAAAAGTAATATTTATTTTAAAGCTTTTAATTAACATATAGCAAAATATATTATTTATGTATTTAAAATTTTTAAATTTAAACTTTAAGCTTAATTAAATTATAATTAAAATAGTTTTAATAGTTTAAAATATTAAATTTAATATAAAAAAATAAACATTATAAATATTTATAAAACTATTATAAAAATTAAATAAATTTTTAAAATTAACTTAAAAAGCTTTAAATTTCTACTTTTTAAAACTAGAAAAATAATTAATAATAATATAAGCTTTAAATTACTTTAAATTAATATAAATTTAAACTAAAAATTAAAAAAAAACTTTATTCCTATTAAAGTTAAATTATAATAAAATAAGTATTTTAAGATATTAAATAAATTTACTTTTAGCTAATTAAATTAGTTCTAAAAATAAAAAAGTATAAAATATTGTTAATTTAGAATAAAATATAGCAAAAATGCTTTTAATAAAATACTAAAATATATTAAAAAGCTTTTTTATTATAGTTTTTATCTTTATATAAAAATATATATACTTTTTAATAAAATATATTAAAAATATAATTAAATATTACATTTTTATACTTTATATTAGCTTGTATAATATTTTTTTACTTTTTAGCTAATTTTGATAGTTTATTTACTTATTAAATTTTAAATTTAGAATTATTTACTTTAAAAGTAACTAAATATATATATGTTACTTATAACTAAAAAAATAATTTACTTCAATTTAAATAAAAGCTTAGCCAATAATATAAGTTACTATTATTATTAAAAAATAGTATTTAATCTTACTTTACTTTTTTTTTATTTTTTATTAACTATTATAAAAGCTAGCTTTATCTAATAAAAAAATTTAATTTTATTAAAATATCAACTTTAATATATTTAAATACTTTATTTTAAAAAAATCTACTTTAATACATATTTTAGCTCATTACTTTAGCTAGCAAAATAACTTTTTAGATATAAAATCTGCATTATTATAAGCTTTTTAAAATATTATTTAAAAAAAAATATAGCTTAAAGTCTAAATATTACAATAAACTTATTTATTTATTAGAAATTAATAGTAATTTATTATTTAAAACAAAGGATAAAAAAATGAATATAGCTTACATAAAATGTAAAATAAATAGAATTTATTATAGTAACCTTGTCAAGATTAAAATAAAAGCATAAAATTTAATTATTATATATTAATAATACATTAGTACATTAGGAGCAACTAAAGAAATATCAGTTATAAAACTTTTACTACTGTAAATCTAAATTACTTTTATTATTTTTATATAACTATAATTTAAATCTTTTTCAAGTATACTTTTAATTTTAATCCTTTATTTCTTATTAAATTAGAAAAATTGGCTATTTTATTAAAATATCAAATTTTAAAATAAAAGCCAGCTAAAGCAAATTAAAAATAATAGATCAATTTCGGTTCTAGTTTTCAAAATTCCTTATAAGAGCTTTTCGGTTCCGAATGGGTTAACCGGTTTTTTCATCAAACAAAAACTTTTTTGATAGTTATAAAAATTAAAAGCAAAATCTAAATTTAAGCCAAAAAAGATGGGTAAATTAACCAAGAATAATTTAATCAAAAATCTATATAAATTATATATTAATTAGTTAAATTTTTTAAAATAAGTTTAGTATTTTTAGTTTTCATAAAGCTATCTCTTGAAGGATTAGTAATTTATAACATGAATAAATTCAATATATTAAGAAAATCAACCGATTTTAATTAGTTTTGATCAAATTGATATGAAATATTGTTGTATGGATATCAGGACATCCGTATATTCTCGTAACTATTAGACAAAAAATTTTATATAAATGAGCATATTAATGAAGTTAGACTGCATTAAAGTACTGTTATTTAAAAAAGCCACTAGCTACAAACCACAGATATTTTAAACCTATTTTAATATATGCCAAAATATATACATTAAGTAACGCACCATAAAAAATACCAATAAAAATTCTACAGTTTAATTTATTTTCCACCTATATTAGATTTTATTACAAATATGTACGCAATTACTTACCACTACAACGATATAGGTTGGAAATATGGTTTTTAAAAGGAAAGATAATTTAGCCAAATACTTATGAAAAATTTAAGGTCACGTATCATTCCCTTCACCTCTATCACCACTTGTTTTCGAGTCCAGGTTTTCCTCGTAAATATATGTCGTTGTATACCAATTAAAACCATTTCGATTGTCGTTAAAAGTATAGAGGATAAATTCATTAGCATTAAAGCACTATAAAAGTACAAGTTAGTTCGATGCTTGAATTATCGTCGTACTATCCGGTATAATTATCTATTAATTGGAAAATATACAAGTATAGATCGATGCATAATTCGGCTAATTCTTTTCAATTTCACTAAAAAGTAAATTGTTGGTCTGAAATTTAACTTTGCAAGTGTATAGCAAATTTTTTTGTACTATAGCTAGAAACTAATTAACAAATTCAATATATTTAAAAAACTGTGCTATAATATTGTAAAAACTATTTTCTTTTTAGCAACAGTGTATGACAAAATATGTAATTTTTCTCTATATTTTATCAAATTTTTACTTTGCTTAATTTAAATTTTTTTTATATAAACATTGCATTGTCTTGTTTCCTAATCTTAACTCTTACGTCAGAACCAAATAAATTTTCTAGTTGGTGATGGCTGCTGAATCTTATAAAAATTTTGAGTTGGTGGTTGCAGAATCTTATAAAAATTTTGCCTATAGATATTAGACTGTAGCTACTAAAAAGGAAAACAATCAATAAATCTAGGCAATATATTAATGTTTTACAGATCAAAAAGCGGTACAGAATATATGACAGTAAACATCAATATTTATAGTGTAGCTTTAAGCATACTAGTGAGTAACGTGGTAGGCTAAATTAGGTCACAGTAACTGGACTTGCATACAGGTTTTTAGACTTAAACTGTACCTGTACAGTAATGTAGTAGTATATAAAGGAGATACGAGGAAAAGATGATGATTAAAGTATTAAAGAATTATAAGCATGATTAAATTCGCAGCATTAGTTTCATTAGCATTAGCGTTAATCAATCCAGCAGTAGGACAAGAACATGATAGAAGAACATACGATTTCATCGTAGTAGGTGGTGGTACCGGTGGTGGTACTTTAGCAGTAGAATTAGCTAAGAAAGGGTATAGAACCTTGATCGTAGAAGCAGGTCCTGACCAATTCGATGCTTTACAGAGTACTCCATTCTTCCACGCCGCAAGTTCCGAAGATCCTAGTATTACGTTCGACTTTAACGTACGTCGTTACAACGACACGCAAACTCAGTACTTCTACCCAAGAGTCGGTGCTTTAGGTGGTTGTTCCATCCATAACGCTATGGTAACTTTGTACCCAAGTAGTAGTGACTTCAATTTGATGGCTGATATCACCGGTGACGAAACTTGGAAGGAAATTCATATGCGCGAGTATTTTAAGAAGTTAGAGAACAATCAGTTCCTTTCCGACGTACCTGCTAAAGATCATGGTACTAACGGATTCCACGCTATTTCTTACATGAATTACCCTAAACAGTTTAACTTGACCGCCCCATTAAGTAACTTAGCTAAACGTGTAGTACCTGAGAAGTTTATCGACGTTAACGGCTACAGGGATGGTAAATTGACTGTTGACACTGAAGGTAAACTTTTCATCCCTTTGGCCGTCGATAACACTAAATTCCAACGTGTAAACTACCCTCAGTACCTCAAGGACGCTAGCAAGAAGTATCCATTAACTATTATGACTGATACTTTTGTAACAAAAGTTATTATCGATAACCATAAAACCGTTAAAGGTGTACAGTTCAAACAAGGTAGGTACCTCTACAAAGCATCACCACTATCAACCGACGATAACCGTAAGAAAGCTATTTCCGGAACGGCTATTGCTACTCGTGAAGTAATCTTATCAGCCGGAACCTACAACACACCTCAACTATTGATGTTAAGTGGTATAGGTGATGCTGATCATTTGAGAAGATTGAACATTCCAGTAGTTCATGATTTACCCGGTGTAGGTAGAAACTTAATGGATCGTTATGAATTACCAGTAAGTATCAAGTTCCCTAAGAATTTAACTATTTTGGATGGATGTAAATACTCCGCTAGTGATGACGATCCATGCTGGAAGTCCTACCAATCGAAGAAAGGTCCTTATATCAATAACGGCTTAGTTTCAGGTGAATTGAAAAAATCGCAACCTAGTTTAGCTGAACCTGACGTATTCTTAGTTAATCTGTTGGGTGATTTCCATGGTTACTTCAGAGGTTATGCTAGAAACTTCGGGGACCACCCTGAAGCTTTCACTAGATTAATTTTGAAGGCCCACACTTCCAATACCAATGGACAAATCAGATTAAAATCAGCCGATCCTTTTGATACTCCCGACATCAACTTCAACTACTTTACCGATAGTGACAAAGATTTGAAAGTTCTGATTCAGATGATTAAAGAGCAGAGAGCTGACTTCAAAGCTTATACTGACCAACATGCCGAACTCTATCCAGGTGCTAATGTTAAAACCGATGCGGATATCGTCAAGTATATTAAAGAAATTTCTTGGGGTCATCATGCTTCCTGCTCGGCTAAAATTGGTAAGGATGACGATAAATTGGCTGTACTTGACGCTAAGTTCAGAGTTCGTGGTGTTAAAGGTTTAAGAGTTGTTGACGCTTCCGCCTTCCCTAAGATTCCTGGTTATTTCCCAGTCCTTTACGTTCACCTCCTAGCTCTTAAAGTTGCTGACGTTATCGCCGCTTCTCAATAATTGGGATTCAATCAAAAATCTTTGCTTAAGGTTCTTGAACTACTTTTAGGATCATTACTACTACCATTTCGCATTTTCAATAAACGGTATTTTTTAACTTTTTTTTTTGTAAACTACATTAATATGTTTTATATTTTGTGCCCACTACTCTCAAAGATTATAAAAGTTAGGAAAAACTATTGAATATTATTTCTAAGCTAAAGGTATTTTGTAAAGATTTCGAAATCTTAAATAAGAAAATTTGCACTTTAAATCTAAAGCAATTGTTTTTAATTAGAAACGTTATGCCAAATTTTTTGCTGGATTTTATTAACAAAAGAGAGAGTTCAAATGCTCAATCCCAATCCTCCATCTTTTAGAACCGTTTGCTGGTATGCTAACCTGTTGGAATTCATTATTAAAAATCGATTTCGATATCTGCACCGTTTATCTTGGAAAAATTAGATTGCTTTCTAATATGAATTTTGAAACATAATTCTTCTTAGTTGTTCTTACTCTACCTAGTCGATCACGTCATTCTGATGACTAAAACCTGACTTAAAAATAATTAATAAATGATATAGCTTGGCTGAATAATTGTTCTTTCCCATATATAGTGAAAAAAATTGACAACTTTTTCTATACCTTTTAGTTCAAATACATTTGGAAATTCAATACATTTCTTAGGAATGTTCTAAGATTAACTTGAAATTTTTATGCAACTTCAAATTTGTGTATAAACAAGTTGGTTTTCCTCCATTTTAAATATTACCATTTTAAGAAGTGTTTAAACAACATGTTTGCTAAAAATACAACATTTTAACCTTAACTTATAAAAATAAAGTACTTCTTCAAATAGACTTAAAACCTAAAGTTTTGTGCTATCGGTAGATTTTAAAATTATCTATAGAAATTTAATTTCAAATCCATTATGTAAAAATTTTAAAATTATGTGAAATTAAATTTAATTGAACATTATTTATGAATTATAACCTAAAAAAATCCGAAATAGCGGAATTTTTTAGGAGTTACCTTTTTTATTTTTTAAGTCAAATGTGGCTTAGAAATTTAATATATTTTTATACGATATAGAAGTTTAAAGCTCAAATTTGCTACAAACAAGTTAGCTTTTATCAAACAAAAGTTACCAATTTTAAGAGTGTAAGCAACCTGCACGCTAAAGAAAACAAGTTTCTTAGATTTATCTTATAAACAACAAAGTATTTATCCAAAAAATAAGCTATATGGAATTTTGGGTTATCGGTAATTATTTAATTACTTTTATTAAATAGAAATATATATAAAATTTAACAAAATTTTAATTTCGAAATTAACTTTGTAATTATTTCAAATTTGTATGAAAATGCAATTCTTTTGAACGTTAAAATTTGAATTTTGGCTTAAAAATTTGTCCTAAATTTAAATTCCATTTAAACTTTTTTAGATTATAATAATTATAACATATACAATTTTATACCAATATGTAACCTGTAAAAGAAAAGAAAGTTTGTACAATTTACTATAGTAAAATTTAAATTAGCTAATTTTCACAGTTGCTTAAATATAAAACTTAGCCATTATTTTGGGTTTATTTTATTAATTAATTATGTAAATTTTAGCTTTTATTAAAAGTCAAGTAGTATTTTTTACACATTATTCAACAAGAACTTGGATTCCCAATCTCTACTTTACCTTAGGTATTTATTTGGTGTATTATATAAGGGAAGGTTCTTATATATAATGATTTATTAAACATATATTTTTTATTTAAAGATGATACCATTAAACTTTCAAGCTATTTATACTAACATAAAAGCTATAATACTAATACCTTACATTTTAAAATAATTAATTTTTATATTACATTAATAGAAATAAAAACATATAAATATATACTACAGCTAGACAAATTTTATATAGCTATAGCTTAAACTTTAAACTATTATTTATTATATTATTCTAAATAATAATATATTATAACTATTATTATAAAACATAATGTAATTTGGTAACCTATAAACTAAAATACAATAAAGCTATCTAGCTTAAAGTTTAGCTAATTACTTACACTATCTATACTATAAAGTTACCTTATTATTTACTTTTATAATATAAAATTTAATATTTTTAATAAAGAAATAAACTTATTAAAAAGTTGCTTTAGCTATTTATTTTATATAGATTTATTATTAAAATCTTATTTTAACTAGGTTTTACTAAACTATAATAAATTAATATACTATTAACTAACTACTTTTATTAAAAATAAATTTAAATTTTTAAATAAAATTATTAATAATTTAATTTAACTAATTATTTAGAAAAATTAAAAAAATACTTAAATATTATAATAATATTAATAAACTATAAATTATCAAATATAACTATTTATAAAATATAAATTTAATAATGAAAAATGCCTAAATTTTAATAAATAAAATATATTATAAAAAAAGTTTATATTAAAATTAAATATTATAATTTATTAATTAAAGTTTTATTATTTATACTTTTTATAACAAACTATTTTTATATATTTATTAGTCTTTTATTATACTTATATATATATTTAACTTATTTCAATTACTTTTTTTTAAAAATAGCTATAATTAATAAAATATATTTTAAAATATTAAAAGCCAAACAGTTTTTAATTTAAGTTTTTATTTAATTAAATAATAATAATATTAAACTAATATATAAAAAATAGTAGTAAGTAAAAAAGGTAAAACTATTTAAAAAAATAAAAATAGAAGAAATACAAATAAAAAAACTATTAACTAATATAAATTATATACTTTAGTCTTATTTAATATATATATAGTTAAAAATATAACTATAAATATATTATTAATTTAATAATAAATAAAGAAAATATAATAAATAATTTTTATAATAAAAATAATTAAACTGTTAAATAAATTTTTTTAGCTAAACTAAAAAAATATAAATAAAAAATATAAGTAAAAAAAGTTTTTTTAATTAAAGATTATTTTTATATTATAGTAAGAAAAACTAGCTATAAAAATTAAAACCTATTAATTTATTTATTATTATATATAAAGCTAATTATAAAAAAAATAATAAATATATATACATATATTAAATATTAAAATTAATAAAAAAAATCTATTATTAAATAACATAATTAAAATAAACAACATTTTATTAAATAAATAAATAGTTAGTAATAAATAATAATTAGTAAAATTATATTAAAGCTATTAATTTAAATAAATTTAGCTATATTAAATATCTTAAATAATTATTTATAGTTGATTTACTTTTTTAGCTATATTTAAAAAGCAAATAAATATAAATATATAAAAACTTAGTAATTAAATTAGATAAAACTATTTATATTAAATTTAACTACTTTAATAAAATTTAAAACTAAGAAAAAATATTTTATAAAAATTATATTTTTACTTCTATAATTATTTAGTTATTTTTTTTAATACTATTATTTTTACTATAATATTATTTTTTAATAATTTATTTTACTTATTACCTAATTTTATTAGTATATAATTTAGAAAAACTCTTCTATTTAAATATATATTATTATATAAAATATTATAATATTTAAGATTTATAGTTTGCTTTCTAATATATTTAAATAGTAAGTAAATTTTTATACTTATTTACTATTATATATAGTTTAAAATAATAAAAGTAGATTATATAAAGTTTTTAGTAGTATTAATAACTGTATAATAAAGTTATACTATAGTATTAACTTTAATATACATCTATTAATAGTTATTTTTATTTTTTAAATATAACTTAAAAGCTTTATATATTATTATACAATTTAAATATATATATATTATATTAAAATAAAAAATATTTTTAATAATATACTATAAAATTTTAATTAATTAAAAATATATATATAACTTATTAAAAGTATATATTTTTAATTAATAATATACTTTTATAAATTTAAATATATTAGTTTATAATTTATAAATTGTAATTTTTATTATTTATATATTAAATATATTAGTTTTATTAGTAGTATTTTTTTTTAAATATAAAATAAAAGCTATAAAAAAATACTATAAAATATCTTAGCTTCTTTTTATTTATTTTATGTTTAATATTAGTATAGCATTAGTTTAAGTAGTTTTTAATTATTAGTTTTAAATCTAAAACTTAATAGGTATTTTTTTAATAAGTTTTAGTAAATAATTAATAATGTTATTAAACCTATTTGAGTTTAATCCTTTTAGTTTTACTATAAATTTAGTAATTATTTTATTTTTTTATTTATTAAATTCTTAAATATTATATTTTTAAATATAAAAAATTTAATATACTAACTTTCAATTTTATTTATAATATAATAAAAATAACTGCTATTTTTATTAGAAAGATTGCTTATTTATATAGATAATTTATAAGAATAATAATATAAGTACTTTGTAAAAGTTTTTTTTCTATCTACCTTTTTTCTGCTATACTATTAGATTTGTTTGATTATGACCTATTTTTAACTTGACCATTACTTTTTTAGGTTATAAGACACTACAATTGTAGTGTTTTACATGAATTACTTTTAATAAATTCTACTAAAAAGCAATAGAATATTATAGTTTATACTTTAATTTTATTAATTTGCATAATACTAAAATATGTATTATTTTTTGGCTAATTTTATTAGTATAGTTTTTTATTAAAATGTTAAATTAGAGTTATTTACTTTTTAAAGTAGCTATTTGAATATTTATTTACAATACTATTAAATAAAAAGCTTTTTATATAAAGTCTACTCTTTTTTAAATAAATATACTAAGCCTCTTCAACTTTATTAAATCTATTACAATTCCAAATCTATTTTTTTTATACTTAATTAGACGTTATATATTCCCTTTCTATAATCTATAAAACTCTAATACAAATCTATTTACTACTATAAATTATTTATATAATAACTATTAATATCTTCTTTAATGGAGAACACACTCCCCCCCCCTCTTAAATATTAATTAGCCTCTGGCAGAGTACTTTCTTCAGAGAGCTATATACTATCTCTTAAAAGTCTTTCAACTGACGCCTTCCTCCTCCTTTTCTTTTTAATTTTCTTCTAACACAACTTGCATAGTTTATTTTTTTTTCTTAATAGGCCTTGCTTACAAAAAAATACAACTTAATCAAATGTTTATTTCAGATGCTATTTTATTAGCCCTATTTACTCTTTTATGATATCCTTTTTTAGCCACTAATAATATATTTATATTACCAGTTATAGGAACATCACTAAGAAAAATCTCATTTTAATAGTTCTTGTACCAACAATTCCAAAAGTAAAATTATCAAATAAAATCGAAAGTCATTATTTTTTTATTAGATTTCAAATTATTACTTTATTCATATCATAATTTCTCCTTATTTCACTTTTTCTTGGAAATCTTATTTAGAATTTTAATCTTACATCAACCAATACCATTTATTAGCGCTACAGCCTCAATTCTCAAACATCAACAATACAATTTAACATTGAATAACAAATTTAAATCAATTGAAAATTTTTAAATAAAAATAAAGAAAATGAAAGTAAACGTACCATTGCTTGTTACAAGTTTAACTACAATCCAAGGTTTAAACATCAACCACTTGTTCTCCAAAAATGATAACAACTACAATTTAATATACGGATATAGTACGGTAGTCAACAACACCATCCAAGTTCTGTTTGGTAAAGTTATAGATAAAAAGAGTAACGAAAAAGTAAATTCCAAACTTTTAACTTTAAACCTGGAACAAAAAATCGATTTTTCTATCAGTGAAGGAAGTAGAGAAGTTATAAGTAAAGTTAACTGGAAAAGTAATAAATTAGGTTACGATTTTGTGCCTGTTTATGGCTCAGCCTGTGTCGACAACAGTACCTTAAAAAGTATTTGTTACAGTGGCAACTATATATCAGAAAGCAATTCGTTCACCACTATCAACCGGTACCAAATTTTCGATAAAGGTAGCTTAACTTTTAGCAACTTTGCGCCAAAAGTACTACACGGTACTAAAGTTAACAACGTGACCAATGTAGGTATGGAAGGTAAGGTAGGTGCTCAAGTCAGTAAACTCCAAAACAAACTGGTTTACGTTGGTGGATTAAATTCTAGGAACGAAGGTAAACATGAAGAAGGTATAGAAGTATGGATATTAGATGGGAATATATTGAATAGGATTGAGTATTCCACTTTTGATATTAAACCTGAAAGTAGGTTCTACTTCAGTTTAACTAAAGTTTCAAAAGATAGTCTGCTGATGATTGGTGGAAGGAATTTAGACGACGTATTTAGCTTAAACGAGATTTACCTGTTCAATATCAACAGTTTAGCTTGGTCAACTATCAAACCTAATAACTCACCTAAACATGGGTTCCATTCGCATACAGCTACAGGTAAAATTGTATTGTTGCTAATTCAAGCATAGTAACTATTTTTGTATAGTTTGGTTCAACACCGTCACCAAAAATAACGAATTGATTATCTACGGAGGCGCTGATAAGGATAATAAACCTATACAAAACAACTTATACGCTTTGGATCTAGTCGAATACACTTTCACTAAACTCAACCTACCTAAGGATGGTCAGCTGTATAACGGTAGGTACGGTCACTTAGCTACTTTAATCGATCCCTCCTCCCTACTCATTTATTTTGGTATATTTACAACTCTCATCCATAAATTAACTCTTGTTAATATTAGGTAACTGTGAGGCTAGAACTTTAACTACTACGCTTTTTGATCTACCAACTTTACGGGAAATTCAATACTTTAACGGTTTAAATGGCAACAAATTTAATTTGGAAAAGTTTATCGAGTCGGAACAGATCTTCAAAACTGCTAAGACTTACTTTCCTAGTTTCGTATTTATTATCATTATTTTAGCATTTGCAACACTTGGTTACGTTACATACAAGAAATTTATCAGTGGAAATCAGCAATTCTTACCTATACCAACTAGTGAAAACGAAATCGATAGGGAGGAAGATAAGATTGGTAACGGGGTTAGTGTTTTCCAATCTAATTATAAATAGTTCAATTGTCTAGCTTTTGCTATATTCATACTTGTATTTTGTAAAATTAAAAAGTGATTTAATTAAAGTTTGTGAATCGAGTAAATTAGTTTTATCTCTTTTAAATATGCTATATGTCATGTATTTGCAACTATTCCTGCGCTCATTTTCATTGTTATCAAATAGTATAAATGTGTTTAAAAGGAATTTTAAAGTGCTATTGTAACTTAGTCTTATCGGAAACTATATATGAATAACTAAAGTGTAATTAAATACGTTTATGGTAAAATACTTAGAACTATAGTAGCCGTTTCATTTATAATTTTCTTCAAGTTGCTAAAAAGGCACGCTCCCCCTCTTTTTTATATAATACTGTGATTGAAATTTTATATACTACGCAAAAAATCGTGTACTAAATTTAATCAAATTTCGACTCAAAAATTCAGTTAAATTTTATGTAAAAATGGATATTCGAAATTATTTTAAAGTTAAAGCTAAGAAAGATGATAAGAATGTTGACAGTAAATTTATATTTATTTCTATTTAAATGATATTTTTTGTAGATAATAATACAAAATCTATTGAAAAGAAGTAAATCTTTTAAATTTTATATTCTAAATAAAAATAGAGAACCAAAAGTTAAAGTTGTAGAGAAAAAGGAGGAAGCTAAAGAAAAACCAAAAGCAAACGCTAAAACTAAAGTAAATATTTAAACACTTTTTAAAAGTCATATTTATCAAAAAATAATGTAGAAAGTAGCTCCAGTTATTAAGGTCAAACGCTCAACTGCAAAAAAACCTAAAAAGGAAGAGGTAGAAGAAGAAGGATACGTTGAAGAGGTTAAAGATGTTGATGATGAAGGTTTATTTTCTTTGAAAAAACCTTTATAACGTTTTAAAAAAAAGTGGTTAAACCAATTCATAAGAAAGAAAAAAAGAATGCCGTTACTACCAGTCTACTAAGTTCTAAATTAGAAGACAACTTTGAAACTCACCGGTGAAGAAGAAGTTCAAGTAAAGTCTACTAACTATATTTGATAGAAACTAAATTTATTCAAGTTATTTCCAACATAAGAATGTGGCACCTTCCGCTTTAGGTTCCAAAGATATACCTACTGGAAAGCCAGATAGTCTTAACGTAATTATAGATAGAAATAGAAATTTAGGTTTATTGATGTATTTTGAAATAGGGCAAAACTTTCGTACTTACGGGACAGTTAAGTTCTATTACTAGAGAAGATACTGCCGATCTGATCAAACGACTTGGAGGGTAAGAAATACTTCAATGATGGTAATTAACTTTCTCTTTTAAACTGATAATGGTAGCCGTGTTACCGGTTCAGTCAGTTCTAAAACCAGTTTCTTAATTATTGGTGACGAACCCGGTGATTCTAAAATAACTAAAGCTAAATCACTTAAAACCAAGATACTCGACGAAGATCAGCTTTTCGATTATATTCGATCTTTTGAAGATAAAGTTGAAAAGAAAGAGGTTAAGCTTGAAAAGAAAAATGATGTCAAAGAAACTACTAAACCAGCCGAAAAATCAGTTGTAAATGAATTTGAAACTGAGTTTGGTCGTGAAACTGAGTGATATTGATTTTCTACTCAATATAACTAACTTATTTTTAAAATTTAGACTATGGGTCGACAAGTACAAGCCTAAAACTATGAAAGACCTGTGTGGAAACAAGAAAATGGCTGATGATATCTGTGCTTGGCTTAGGAACTGGTAAGTTGATTTGGATTCGTCAACTTCAATTTTTTAAAATCGATACTTTTTGTTTAGGGATCCCAAAAATGATTCCAAAACTCCTAGAGCTGTTTTAATTTCGGGTCCTCCAGGTATAGGTAAAACTTCCTGCGTTCATATAGCTTTAAAAACTTGTGGGTTCAACCCCATCGAGTTCAACGCCTCCGATACAAGGTCTAAGAAATCTATTGAGGTAAGCATACAGTTTAAAGCTGGATCTAAACTTTACCTTTTCTATCCTTTTAGGCTATGTTAGGTGATTTAATCAACAACCGATCTATTACCGAATTCTTCTCCCCAGATAAGCGCAAGGCAGAAACTAGTGACGTAAATCGATTCTCAAATTTTAAATTTGATTAATTATTTGCTTATATCTTTAGAATAATAAGCCTGCTTTAATCTTAGATGAGATCGACGGTATGTCTGGCGGTGATCGTGGGGGTGTTGCCGAAGTCATAAAGTATATCAAGAATACTAATGTAATCCTTCTTTATATATTTTAATTTAGTACTGATTACCCTCTAACTATTTTTTTATTTATAGGTCCCTATTATTTGTATTTGTAACGATAGGCAGTCCCCCAAAGTTAAATCTTTGGTCAACCACTGTATGGATATCCGGTTTAGAAGGTAAAAGTTCTTCAAGTGTACATTTAGAACTCATGGATTTCTTTTTTAAAATTTTTAGACCACTGGCTGCTAGCGTAAGGGATCGTATTACCCACATCGCGAAAACGTAAGTTGTAACCTGAATTTTATTTTTTAAGCTGCATTTTTATAAAGGGAAGGATTGGAGATTAATAACGCCAACACCATAGAGAAATTGGTCCAGACTACCCAAGGCGATATCCGTCAGATCATCAATTTACTTTCCTCCTGGCGCCTCAAACATACTACTATGGATTTCGATCAAGGCAAGGACTTGTAAGTTATAGTTCTAGCACAACTTTTAAAATTTATTCGTTGTAGTGCTAAGGACTGTGAGAAACATACTGTTTTGAACCCGTTCGATATCTGCTCTAAGTACCTCAGTTCGATGCAATACCGCATCCATTCCTTCACCGATAGATTGGATTTCTACTTCCACGACTACTCCTTAGCCCCCCTAATGGTCCAGGTAACTTTTCTTTTTCTCTTCCTCTGTTTAAATTTTTTGATTTTTGGGAGTGTAGGAAAATTACATACATACTCAACCCCAGGCTGCTAATGATTTCGGATCCAGCGATGCCAAAGCAGCTAAGGTTTTAGAGTTGATGAGCCAGACTGCCGATAGCATAGCCTTCGGCGATATTGTAGGCACCTCTATCATGCGGTACATTTTGAACTTAACTTTTGTTTTTACTGACAAGAACTTAACCATAATATTGTAGGGAACAGAACTGGGGGCTCATGCCTGTGCACGCCGCTTACTCCTGTGTGATCCCCTCGTACCTCATCCATGGATCCGGTACCAGTATGTACAACTTCCCAAGGTAGGTTTTTAAACGGGTATTACATGGACTTGGAAGACCGTAACACTATTTTGGACCTTGTCCTAGGTGGCAAGCAGGGTGAATCCTTTCTAAAAAAGGTACCTACAGATGTCAAATCCGCTTTCACTAGAAAGTATATTATTTATATCTTCTGAATTTAACCTGTACTGTTGCTTTAGATACAACAAGATGAACCACCCTACTATCGTCACCACCAGCCTCTCAGCCTCCAAGGTCAAAGCTGGTGCTGGCGACGTCGTACCTGACCTCGAAGATGTCATGGTCGAGGATACTACCATAGATGCTGATTTTGAGGATGCTTCGACTGACGATATCAAGGATGATAAATTCATTTCTGCTAAGAGGCCAGTAGCAACTAAAACTACAGTTAAGAAAAAATCCCTGGCGGTACCAAAAGCTAAGAAACCAAGAGCTCCCAGTAAAAAGAAGGCTTAACTAAGTTAAATATTGGTTTGGGACCAAATAAAGTTTTAGGTTTTGACTTTTCTTAACGGTTTGTAAAATGGAGTGCTTATTTTGTTTTATAATATTTCAATCTGGGGTTGAAGTTGGTATTTTAAGTTTTTTTGGTACAATTTACTCTTGGATTTCAGGTTGTACCCTGGATATATTGAGCTGTATTTTGTTTCAGTGCTTTTTAAGCAAAAATAATTTAAGCTTATTAGAGGTGTATGCAATAGAACACCCTGTTAAAATTTTCCAGACCTTAATATTGGTTTGGTTGGAATAGATACCATACTATAAAGGTAGGCTGTTCTAAAACTTGCTTATTTCAGTATATTTTTCAAAATTTTATATAGATTAGTATAACCAAGTATTCCTTTTTTAACAATTTTATCTAAAAAATCTAATTTTTTAATAGTGCTAGATTTTAGCTTCTTCTTTAGAGTTATACTGCTAAAAAATAGCTTTACAAAAAACTAGACAATTTTTAAAAGAAATAATAAAATAAATATAGTAAATTAAAAAAATAAACTACTTTATAAGTATAAAGTAGATTAAACTAAATCTTTAACTATTTTATTTAGTAAAGTACTATAATTTATATATATATATATTTAATTTATTTACTAATTTATTTACTATACATAGTTTTTAAACTAATAAATTATATATTTACTTATATTTAAAATATAGCTATAAAAGTGTAAATAAAGTATATAAAAGCTTTAGTAAAAAAATAATAGTATAGTAGTATTATATAGTATTATTGTTTTTACTTTGATAATATAATTTAAGCTTTTTTAAAGCTATATAACTTAAATTATATATTTTATAGTTGTTATATTATACTATTATTAGTAAACTATAAATTATTAAACATAATAATTACTAATAATTTTATTAAATTTAAAAGCCTAGTATAATAAAATATTAAGCTTATAATAAAGTTATTTAAAAAAAAACATTTAAAACTAATAAATTTTTAGTATTAATTATTAAAATAATAAATTTTATTTTAAAATATAAATAATAAAATTAGCTAAATATAAATATAAATACTTTTTATATAATTTATCAAAAGTTAATTAAAATTTTAAATATTTATTATATAGTAAATACTATTAAAATTTTTTAAAAATTAGAAAAGTTAAAATATTAGCTTAATATATTTAGCTATATTAAATATATTTTTTTTTAATATTAAAAGATTTTTAAATTTAAATAAAATTAGATAGTTTTTAAAATTTGCAAAAAATTAAAAATAAATTTCAACTATAAAAAAAAAGTTAGTATAATTTAAAAATAAAACTTTTAAGTTATATATATATATTAATCATATAGTCTTTTTAACTTTATATAAATAAATAAAATTTAAAAGTGTAAAAAATATTTAATAATTAAAATATATAACTTTATAATATTTTATATTAATATGATAATTAGAAAAAAACATAAATTTATATTATATATATATAAAATACTAGTATTTAGCTTTAACTTAATTAAAAATTTTTAAAGGTTATTAAATAATTAGTTTATAAAAAATTTACTTTATCTTTTTTATATAATAATTAAGAAATATTATTTTTTATAATTTTATATTAAGTATATTTAACCCTATAAACTTTTTATTTTATAAAAATATTAGAGTACTAATTTAAAAAAATGAAATTAAAATAAAATTTAACTCATTTATATTAGTTTTTATTTTTGCTTTTTAAATTTAGTAATAAATATACTAACTTAATAAAATTATAATTTATAAAGATTTTTTAACAAATTTAAAATAGATAATATTGCTAATATAAGTAAAAAGTTTAAAAATATTTAAAAATATTAAAATGCTTTTAAAAATTAAAAAAAGTTATATAAAAATCTACTTAATAATCATAGAGTTTTTTTAACTATACTTCTAGTATTTTCTTTATTTTTTAAAATTAATTTAAAATTTTTTAATATTAAAATTATCTATAAATAAATCTATTTACTTTTAGAGGCTTATTTAAAAAGTTTATACTATTTTGATAGAAAATTTTAATAAAATTTAAAATTAAAAGGTTAAAATATACCAAAATTTCTTCTACTTTTAATTTCTATATATAATATTTTAATTATATTCTTTAATTAAACTAGCTGCCTTCTAAACTGAAAATTTATATAATTTTTAGCTTTTTTAGAAAAGTTTAGTTAAAAATTATAACATTATATAAAATTTAAAACTTTATTAATAAAAAGTTTAAAATAATTTTGGTACTTAAAATTGAGTTTTAATTTCTTAATTAAAAATATATATTGTCATAAAATATTAAATAAGTTGAAAATTACCTACTAAATAGAACCATTTTATAAAAAATTTTAGAACAGTACTATTCAATAATCTGTTATAATTAATATAAATAACGTAGCAAACTTAGACTTTCAAAAAAAGTTGATAATAAAAGAGAAGAAATAATAACTTTAAAAAGTATATTTTACTATATATTAAAAAAATTAAACAATATTTTTTTACTCCAAAGAAATACTTGGTGTTAAATCTTATATTTAATAAGAAATTAAAATTTAAGCTTGAATAATTAGTTAAATTGCATAAAGAAATTAGGTAAATCAGAACATTTTCAGAATAAGATGACAAAATATTAATCTAAAATTTTTTGAGTTTCTTAATATATTACCAAAATCAAAATCTCTAATATAACAACAGTGAATTTAGTTTAAAAATTAGAAATGAAAACGTTAAATCACTTTGACAAACACCATAAATAAAAAAACTATGTATGAGAAAAAATGGTTTAGTATGTGTGAATTTTTTAATTTTTCGAAAGTAATGCATAAATAGTTGTAAGTATAAAGGCTAATTAAAAGGCTTTTTCTAATTTAAAACTCTGTTATAACGTTGAAAGCTACAAGTTTTACATTTTAATTTCCTAGCAGATACTATACTAATTATGACATAAATGAAAAAAAAAATTAAAGATAATGTTTTTCGGTAGCATAAAATAACGGTCCATTGACAAAGGAACTACTTGATGAAGCTAGCAAGTTTCTGGATTTGCAAGTGATAGTTGAAAATAGAAAAGATCAAATAAAACGCTAATATATACTCCGTTATGGTAATTTAAAACTTATATAACCAATAATATAACTGTATATAGGATGCATTGGATAAACTTTTCTTTCGATTAAAGGTTTGTTTCTAAAGTGGACAATAGTGCAATTTAACTTTAGGAAGCACCAACTTATTCATACAACAACATTTTTCAGCGAAGACGTTACAATAACAATTTTTCAATATCTCAACTATACACTGTACCGTAAACAGAAAAAGGAGGTTATAAGACATATTAGAGCGTATTTATATATCCAAAGTAATCAAAGTGTCTTAAATTTCAGCTCACTAGAAGTGATATTTTGAAATAACTAAATCCATCTTTTTATTTTAAAATGACAACACCAAAAGCTAAAGTAAACAGAGCCAACATATTAACAGCTGGTTCTTTTGATCCGAATCCAAGTTTAGGGCCCAAATCAAAAGCCAAAATTGGAAACAATATAACTGTTATAAAGTCAAATCCAAGCCACAATGGCAATACTAGCAATAACGAAAAATTCCGAACAGCTCCATCCACAGTGAGCTCCACAACTTCTAAAGTATCACGAGCAACTGTGAATTTAAACCAAGTAATCAGGCCTGGAGTCACATTTCAACCCAATCGTCCAACAACTAAAACTTCCGCTAGCCAAAATTCAAGTTTTGCTAATGAACCAATGACACCGTATAATATTAGGTCTCCACCTAATTCCCCTCAACAACATAATCTTCCTCAACCTCTGCAGCAAATCCTTAATCAGTTTTTGCAAAAACCCGATCTTGATGAAAAAGAAGAAGCAGAAATTTCCGATGATGAATCTCATATTTCCAGTAATTCAAGCTATATATCAGATACCGATACCCAAACAGATGTTTCTAACATATCCAGCAATATTGCAGTTGAAGCAAGGGTCAATCGAAAAGTATTAATATATAGATTTAAAACTAATTTTTTTTTCATTTCAGATTCTTGATTTAGAAATCTCTAACAAATCTTTGTTATCCCTTAATCAGATCCTTGAAAGTAAAGTTAGGAATCAAGAGAAAGAGATTGAAGAATTAAAAATAAATATTCGGAGGTAATTAAACTAACTTTCTAATGGTTCTAAAAGATTTTAAAGATTGAACGCAGGAGTTACAGATACAATTAGAAGTTCTCCTGTTGAAGATAAAGCTGATTCCGTAAGTATTGATATTTATTTTCATAGCTTTAAGTTTATAAAAATAACATTTATCTAACTTAAATTATTTTATAGGGTGATGAAAGTGAAAACAGTTTGGATAACGAGCAGTTTACTCGTTTGTTTAAGAAAATGGATTTTATGATCGACGACGCTCGCTCCGCTTTAAATTTTACATCAACTATTAATGGCGGAAAAGTTCTACCTAACGTAGCGCATATATAACTGAAATTGACTTCATTCGAAAACCTTTTGGAACTTTTAGCGAAAATATATACATCTATTAATTAGCATGTATATATATCTCGCATTTTAGTTCAATTTATTTCTTTTAGAGATAGAAAATTTTAATCGTTGATTCTTTGTAACATTTGTAATGATGTTCCTTAATCTATAGTAGCTCTGTTTTCTCAACATTATTAACTAAATCTAAAGTTTGTTTTGCTGTTTTCACCTTCTATCACCATATTCTTAATCACTTCTAACTCATTGATTTCATTTATTACAGCTTTGCTAATCTAATATTAAATTTGTATGCAAAATATACAATTTTACATAGTGCACTATTTAATGCTATTTCAACTTTTTTATTATTCTGTTATATTCAGTATTGGTTTACTAAGCTCTTTAAATTGGTTTTTCTACTATTAACTAAAAATGGTTGTTGTTACAAAATATAATAAATACAATTTTAAGTCTAAATTGATTTATTTAAACTAACATATTAGAAGTTAAATGCATTAACATTCTAGTTCTTTTGGCAGAAAATTTAATTAATTTTGATTCAAATATTTTACTTCAACTATTTTATTTAATAAGGTTTAATTAATAAAAGTGACATTTGTTTTAAAATAGAATTTAACTAAAGTAATAAATGTAATCAATATTTATTAAATATATAGAAAATATTAAAAGTGTTTATAATTAGCTACTTTTTTAGTATTATATACAACTATTTTTAAAAGTAGTTGGTTTTGATTTTAATACTTAAATATTTAAAAAAGCTTAAACTTTTTTTAGCAATACTTTAATTAAATTATACTTAATTTAATTTAAAAAAAATTTAACCTTTAGAATAGCTTACTAAAAATTATTTAATTTTTAAGTTATAGAAGAAATAAATAAATATTTTTCATAATAGAGTATATTATTTTCAAAAATAGGATTTATTTTTTAAAATATTATTATTATATAATAAAATATAAATAAATAAATTTAAATAGTATGTTTTCAAATTTATATAAAAATATAGTAGCAGTTTTATATTTATGTATAAAGTATAAAATAAAGCTTTATTAATTTTTAATATTTTCTTAAAACTTATTTATATTTAAAAAAATAAAATAGAAAATATTACCAATAAAAG
The DNA here is from genome assembly GCA_037055185.1 of Capillidium rhysosporum. Lineage (NCBI taxonomy): Eukaryota > Fungi > Entomophthoromycota > Entomophthoromycetes > Entomophthorales > Capillidiaceae > Capillidium > Capillidium rhysosporum. The sequence goes on along the minus strand of JAWQFY010000416.1, from coordinate 1,931 downwards.
CAAACTTGTTACTATATATTAAATTTAATTAAAAAAGAAAAGTATTAATATTAAAATTTTAAAAAATGTATATTAATAAAAGTTGCTTATTTTAATAAAATAATAATATATTAAAATTTTAAATACTATTAAAAATTTATATATATATTATAATATATTTATAATATATATATAAATATAAGTTCTATCTTACTATAATTTTAATTTATTTTTTATAAATATTACTTATATATAGTATGAAATGTTAAATAAAAAAACATATTAATTTATTGAATTATTTTTATATATTTTAATAACTTTAAATAAATTAAGTAAAAATGTATATTAAAAACTATATATAATTATTTTTTAAAAATAAAATAAAATAAAGTAACTAAAAATATAAGATTAAAAAATTATATTATATTATTAAATTAATATTTTAAAAGTAAGCTATTTAATTTTTAAAAAAGTATAAAATAAAAATTATTATAATATAAAAAATTAATATATTTTCTATAATAAATAAAGTAATATTACTAGCTAAAAATAGAAAATTAAAACTAAAGTAATAAAAAATAAAATTATTATAAGAAAATATATTATTTAACAAAAAATAAAAATATAATTAATATTTAAAATTATATATTCTTAATAAATTTCTAAGTTTAAGTTTATTTATTAAGTATAAATTCCAATAAAATTAAAAAATATAATTTAATATTAAAGTAATTATTATAGTAATCAAAAACTGTATTATTTATTATAAATAAAAATATTATACTAAAATTATAATATTAACTTTATCAACTTTTGTTTATTTACTCTTATTTTATAAAATGTATATAAAAAGCAGATTTATATTTGCATAAATGTAAATTTTTTATTATGTTATTTTAAAAGCTATATATTTATAAGGCTTTATTAAATCTATAAAGTATACTATTTATGATTAGATAGATATCTCTTATTCTAATAAGTTAATTGAAAGTTGCTAGTTTATATTTCTGCTAAGCTTAGTTGGTTGTATTTTAAATATTTGAAATTTAGAATTAGTTTGTAAAGGTGCTAATTATATCAAATGTTTTTAGTATATCTTCCTACTATTAAATTAACCCAAATCCAATAATTTTTTTTTCAAATTTATTCTAAGAGCAAAATTTTATTTGCTTAATCAATTACTTTTTAACCTATAAAGTAAAAGTACTATTAACTTTTGTTTGCTATTATTATTTGTTTAATTTTGTTACATTTAAATTCTGTCAAATTAAATTTATTTCAAATTTAATAAAATTAGCTTAAGATTTTACAGGAAAAAATTGTTTCCAAGTTGTGACAAAAATACAAAAGTTTTACAAAGATTTTTAGAAAATATCACTATTTGAATAAAAGTAACTGTAGTGAAATACAATTCTAACAATTCGATATTTTATTTTTGATAGATTTGTTTATAAATTAGTGTATATTGTATAAATAGTAATTTAGTATGGCTTTCAGCACAGTCCGACGTGAAATAGAGTTTAAAAAGCCTGGTAAAGAGTTTCAGTACCCCGAGTTACAGAAGATAACGTTGAGTCATGTAGAAAGTTTCAACAATTTGTTTAAGTGTGATGATAAGAAAGACAGCAGAGGACTATTGGAGAGAGCGGTAGACAATTTAAGACCAAAGATTTTCCTTGAAGATCCCAATCTGGAACATGGTAAGCTCAACAACATGTTCAAAGTATGGATACAGTCTGCAACAGTAAGTAATCCAGTTAAAGAGGATAGGGAGCAGTTAGTAGATGATCGTTTTGCGTACCCAACTGAAAGTAGAGAGCGTAAGGCTTCATACTGCGGTAAATTATCTGCTCAAATCTGTTGGCAGATAAACGATGGTCCAGTGGAATCAGAAGTACGTAGTTTCGGTAACTTACCAATAATGGTACGTAGTTCCAAATGTAACACCTACA
>JAWQFY010000415.1:0-32405 GCA_037055185.1 Capillidium rhysosporum | reverse complement strand
CTAAGGCTGGTGTAATTGCTCCTCTTGATGTATTCATCCCTGCCGGTTCTACTGGTATGGAACCTGGTAAGACTTCATTCTTCCAGGCTTTAGGTGTCCCTACCAAGATTACCAAGGGTATGATTGAAATCATCAACGAAGTTCATCTTATCAAGAAGGATACCAAGGTTGGTCCCTCTGAAGCTACTCTCTTGAACATGATGAAGATCCAGCCTTTCACTTACGGTATGACCGTTGTTCAAGTTTACGATGATGGTAACACCTTCCCCTCATCCGTTTTGGATATTGATGAATCCGTATTACTTGGTAATTTCTTCTCATCTTTGGCTTCGGTTGCTGCCATTTCTTTGGCTCTTAACTACCCCACTTTGGCCTCAGTTCCTCACTCTCTTATCAACACCTACAAGAACGTTCTTGCTGTATCCGTTGAAACCGAGTACACCTTCCCTGGTTCTGAAAAGGTATTTTTTTATTTTTTAAATCAAAGTATTTTTTATGATGATCTATTCCCTATTATTTGAAATTTTAATGATATACAAAATATACTCTAATTTTTTCCTGATGTTTCGCTTTTATCTCAAGTTAGTTGTTAATATATACTAATCTAATCAATAGATCAAAGCCTACCTTGCCGATCCTTCAGCTTTTGCTGCTGCCGCCCCTGCTGCTGAGAGTGCTGCTCCTGCCGCTGCTGCTGCCGCTGCTCCAGTTGAAGAGGAGGAAGAAGATGAAGATGTTGACTTCGATTTGTTTGATTAAATTAATAACCCAATTTATTTATTTTTTCTATCCTTATAAGTCTAAAACTAAAATATTTTACTATTTATTCACCAAGAATCAACCATTTTTTATGGTTTTAATTATTAAATATATTTAATGTTTATGTAATTATTTGAAGTTATAACCACTTTTAACTAACTAATTCTCTACTACATCTGTCTTAAATGTGGCTCAGAATTTACTTAATAATTCTGATTTTAGAATAGATTTTAAGATTTTGTAGAATTCAATTTACTATTAGTTTATACTTGATTCCAGTCACAAAGTTTAGTTAAAAGTTTGTTTAGCTTAGATAATTTGGCAGTAATAAAGTCCATTAATTTATTTGTATTATTAAACTATTTTTATAAAGTTTTAATTTGTATAGTAAAAATTTTAAACTAGCCTCTATAAAGCTAAATAAAAAAATAGGTTTATAAAAGATTTTTAGTTATACTTTAAATTTTAATATCTGAACAAATTTAAATTCCATACAAGCTTTGTATTTTTACTTAAAAACAATTTTAATATTAAATTTTATACAAAAACTATCTAAATAATTTACTAATAATTTTATGTTTAAATAGTGTGTTTTTAAAAAAATGCACCTTAGTAGCTATAAATGATATTAATATCTTAAATTCTTTATTTATAAAAAATAAACTAAATTAAAATGTATATATTTAGTATATATGTTTTTTTAAATTATTAACTATTAGGCAGCTACTAAAACATTAATATTTTATTAAAACTAAAGAAAAGTTGCTTGAAGTAATTATATAAAGGTATAAACTTTATAAAGTTGTCAAATATAATTAAATTAAAATATAAAAAAAAAATTTAACAAGTTAAATTTATTTAAATAAATTTTTAATTTACTGGAAAAGGTAGATAGCCACTTTTAAAAATAACTAATCAAAAATTTAAGTGAAAAAAGTAAAGTAAATTTAAGTATATACTTAATATAAAGTTTTAACTAAAGAATTATTTATTTATTAAGTTTTCCAACCTAATAAAAATATACTTAATAATAAAATAGTATTAAAATTAGCTACTTTTCTAAGTATTTTATTTAAAAATAAAAATATTAATTTATTTGTTTTTAAAAAAGTAAATATAGTTTTTAAAAGTAAATATACTATTATATAATATAAGCTATTTATTTAAAATAAGTATAGATAAATATTTTATTTTTAAAGTTAATTTTAGTTTATTATAACTTTAAAATTTTAAAAAATAAATAAATAAGTAAATATAAATACTTTTAGTATATTTTTATTAGTTTATATAAAAAGTAAAATTATATATGTTTTTAAAATATATAATTAATATACTTAGAAAATTAAAAATTATTAAATTTAAAATACTATATAAACTTTTATTTTAAAAATAAACATTTGCTATTATTAATATAATCAAAAAAGTTATAAATATAAATACTATTATAAAAATCTTAAATATAAGTTTAATATTTATTAAATTTTATAGTAGTAATATTAAAATATACTTACTATTATATATAAAAGTAAATATTAAAATTTATTAATAAATTAATAAAGTTATATAATAATAATATATTAAATATATTTAGTAAGTTAAATTTAATATAAAAAAATTAAAAAAAAACTATCTTATTTTTATATTTAATAAAATATTATTTTATAAAGTTATTTTTACTACTATATATTTTAAAAAAATAAGTAGCTATTTTACTTATTTAATTTTAACTTTAATAAGAATATTTAAATTTTAATTTAGTAAAAGCTAAATAAATATTTTAAAGCTTTTATTTTTTAAATTTTTTAATATATTTATTATTAACTAAAGCTATTTTTTTTTAATTTCTAAATATTAAAAATAGGCCTAAGTATTAAATTTAACTAAATAATTATTTTGGCTTTTTAGTAAATAGCTAAATATTTTATTTTTTTTATTAGCTTTTTTATAGCTATTTTTTTCCATTACTAACTTTTTAGTAGTTTTCTTCTTAATATAATACTATTACTCTTTCCTAGTAATTTTTATTATAGTCTATCTTAACTATAAATATTTTTAGCTTTTATTATATTTTTATATCTTTGTTAAAGTTTTTAAGTACCTTATATTTGCTTTATATTACTTATAAATATTTTTAGAATTATAACTATTATACTTTGTTTACTTAACTACTATACTTTTTTTATCTATTATTTCAACCTAAAATTTTTCATTAATGTATTTTGAAATATAAAGCTTTTAATAAACTATTAAACTTTTACTAATAACTGTTTATTATAAAGTTATTATTATTTAAGTATTACTATTTCTTTTAAAATAATTTACTTAATTATATTTCTAATATAGCTAATTCTAGATTAGTATTTCTATTACTATAATTCTAGCTAATTTTATAATTAAACTAAAGGTAAAAAGTTTAAATAAATATAAAAAATGGATAATATAAAACAAAACTAATAATAAACTAATAAAATTAAAAATAAAATATTTATTTTAATATATACTACTTTTCCTTATATACTAATTTACTACTTTTTTATTTTTTTTAATATTTTTATATCAATTAAAACCTAACTTTTAATTTATTTCTTTTTATTTTTTCTAAACTTTTATATTAATTAAAATCTAATTTTTAACAATTTTTTTAATAAATTTATATTAACTATATAGTTATTATTTATTATAAAGTATTTATTAATCTATATTAATAATTTATTCTATAGTTTTAATTAATATATTAAAACTTACAACTTTAAAATTACTTATTAATTTTTTTTATTTTTGCTATATTGTTAAATTTATTTAAAACTTTAAATTAAGTATATAAAAGCTTATATTTAATATATATTAAAAGTAAATTTATATAAATTTATATATATATAGCTTTATTTAAATAAATTATTAAAAAGATTTTTTAATAAATATATTTAAAAACTTATTAAACTAATTTAATATATTATTTTATATTATACATAAAATTGCTACTTTTTATATTTTAAAATAATTTAAAATTATAACAAGCTTTATATAATATATATATATAATATTAATATTAGGTATATTATATAAAAACTATATATAGCTTAAACTTTAACTTATTTAAAATATTTAAAAAATATTAATAAAGTAAATTTAAAAAAAATATATATAAATATTTAGTTTTTAGTTTTATAATTATTTAAATTTTTTATAATAAAGTATTAATTAATTTAAATAATATTATATTTGTATTATTAAAAGTAAAAAAAAACTTTTTTTATAAAATATATTTTTAATAAATAATAAAATACTAAATAAGTACTTAGTAACTTTTAAAAATAACTGCTTTTAAATTAAAATATTAATAAAATGTTAATATAGTATTAATTTATTTATATACTAAATAAAACTAGTATTTTTATTATATAATTATTAAAAAAATTAAAATTTATAGCTTATATTATAATTATTAAGTATAGTAGTATAAAATAAGCTAATAATTATAAAAGTATATTTATATAACTATAAGCTATAAAAATCAGATATATATTAAAATATAATTATATAGTTAATAATATAAATAAAGCTAATTAATATATAATTTTAGTTAAATATTTAACTTTTATTATTAATAAATATAAAAAGTATATATATATAATATATATAAATACTTTTAACTTATATACTATATATTAATTTGCTATTAATCTAAATAAACTATAAAATTATAATACTTTAAAATATAACTTTAAAATACTTTTTAAATCTTAAAATAGCTAAAATATTAGTATAACTTACTTTAAATAGTAAAATAAATCTAATTTTTATATACTTTTAAATATTTAAATATTTAAATCTATTTTTTTATAATATTATATACTATAAAAAAGTATATAACTTTATTAAATATAGCTTAGCAAAATACAAAGTTATGCTTTTATTTTTTTTAGTTATATTAGATAAAAATTTAAGTATAATTAAAATTAAATAGTTTTTTTTAAAGTTTATTTAAAAGACTATTAAATAATTTTAATATATAAATTTTTTATATAGTAGCAAAGCTGTTTTTTATATTGCTATTATTATTAAAATTATATTAAAAATAGGCTTTTTAATTAATACTAAGGCTATACTTTAATATTTTACTTAGTCTAAATTTTAATTTAATTAAAAAAGCTTTGATAGCATTTAAACTTAATTTAATTAATTTAAAAAAAAAGTTTATTAAAATTATATTTTATTTATTTATATAATAGAAAAGAAAATATTAATAATTTATAAAATTATATTAAATATACTTTTTCTACTATATAAAAAAGATACAATATTAATAAAGTAATTAAAGCTTAAAGTTTATAGCTTTTAGATATAAATTATAAAATTGAATATTAAAAAAATATTTTAATATATATATATACTTTTTTTTAAAGTTGCTATAATAATAATTTTTTTTTAATTTAAATAATATTTACTATATATATTATATATATTTATTTAAATAAAATATACTAAAAGGATTAAAATTTTAATTTAAAAAACTTAATAAATTTAAAAAAAAACTTAAATAATAATAAAAATATTAAAATTAAATATTATAATACTTTTATACTATATAGAAAAAGAGATATTTATTTGAATTTTAGTATTTTTTTACTAATAAATAATGTTTATAAATGCTTAAATTCATATTTATTAATTTTAACTATATTTTATAAGCTAAAACTGCTTTATTAATATTATATAGCTTATAATTATATACTTTTATAATTATTTATTAGTTTTTTTAAATTTATTTTATTAGTAAATTTTTATTATACAAGAATTAAATATATTTAATATAATTTTATAAACTAATAATAGCTTTTATATTATTATATAAAGTAAATAAAATAAAATTTTAATATTTTTTTATAATATATAAAAAGTAAAATACTAGTATTTTACATAAAGCTTTTTTATTATAATAAAATAAAAAGTAAAAAATTCTTATTTTATAAACAGTTATATATTAAAATAGCTTAATATTTTTTTAAATTAACTTTTTTTAAAAATTTAAAATAATACTGTTTAAGTAATTTTATATTTTAGTAGTATAGTATTAAAATTATTATATATATATATTAATTTTATATTTTTTAATATATATAGCTTTTTTAAAAATAATTTTAAATAATTAAAAATATATTTGAATTAAACTTATTTAATATAGCTAAATAAAATAAGCTAATATAAAGCTTTTTTTATATTTAAAAAAGCTATATATATTAAAGTTTTATTTTAATATAATAAAATTTATAATTTATTTAAACTAATTATAATTATATATAGTAAAAATTTATTATAATTACTATTAATAAATAATAAAATTATATATTTATATTAATTACTTTTTTAATTATTATAGTTACTTTTTAAATATATTAAAGCTATTTTTTTCTTATTTAAATATTTTATTTACTATATAATAGTAAAATTTTTTAATAGTTTTTAATAAATATACTATATAAAATATACTTTTTAATATAAAATTATAAAGTTAATATTAAGTAAATATTTTATTTACTAAATAAAGCTAATAAATAGCTTTAATTTTAATATTTATTATATAGTTTTTTAACTTTAAACTAACTTTATTCAATAAAAAGCTTAGTTTGCTTAATAAATTATAATAGTTTTTATAAATAAATAAAGTTTATTTAGTTAAAAGTATAGCTAATCTGTTATTTTAAAAAGTATAAATATTTTTAATAATATATTTACTAAAAATTACTATATTAAAAATATATTATATTTAACTATATAAGTATATATTTTTAAAGAAATTAAAAGTATTAAATAGTTTTATACTTTTTACTAACTATTTATAAAAATTAAAGCTATTAAAACTATAATAATAATTTAAAAGATAAAAGAAAAATTATAAAATTTTAAGTAAAAAAGTATTAAGTTTAGATATATATTTATAATTTATACTATTATTATTTTTTAGAAAAATTAAAATATTAAATAGAATATTACTTTTTTTAATACTTTTTAACTAATAAGTAAAAGCTTAGCAAATATATATATAAGCTATTTAGTATAAAAAATCTATATAAAATATATTATAAAACTAGAATAGCTACTATATTAATTAATAGTATTTAATTTATAAAAGTTAATTTACCTAATATTTTATTTAATTTTATAAGCTTAATATAACTAGTAATTGTAAAAATATTATTAATTTTTTTTTACTTTTATAAAGCTAAATTATTTTTTAAATAGAAGTTTAAATTTAAAATACTTAGTTATTAGCTAATTATTTTACTTATTAGTTTTGCATTAATATTTAATAAGCTTATTAAGTAGTAATTACTTAAAATATTTATATTATATTTTTTATTAATTAAATTTACATTAGTTATTAAAAAATTTAATATTATAAAGCTTTTTTTTTTAAATAATTTATTAATTTAATTAAAGTAAAACTATTTTTAATATACTTATCTTTTTCTAAAATTATAAAATAATAGTTAGTTTTTTTTAATATAAGATTTTTTAAAAATTAGTAAAGCTTTTTCTACTAGATTAAAGTTAATAATATAACTATTTAATATTAAGTTAAAATTATTTAATATAAATAAAAATATTATATTAGATATTTATTTAGTAACTACTTATTTAAAAAATAGAATTTTTTTTTTTAAAATTAAACTTTTTAGTTACTATTATTTTAGTATAGTAGTTTTTAACTTTACTATATAGATTTTTAAGTTAGTTTTTTAAAAAACTTTTTTAATAGTAATACTTATAATAATAATAAATTTAATTAGACTAAAAGATTATTAATTACTTATTCAGTTATAATATTATCTTTATTTTATACTTATTACTATTATTTTTAAATAAATAACTTAATTTTTTAAGATTTTCTTTTAATTTAAGCTATTTTACTTTTAATAAAGTAGTATAAGTATTATAGTATAGTATAAAATTAAAAAATTACTATTTATTTACTAGTACTTTAAAAACTAAGCTATAAATATAATTACTTTTAAACTAGTTAAATATATTATTAATAAAAAATTTAAGTTGATATTTAAAATATTATATTAAAACTAAAAGCTTTTTAATTTTATTTTTATTTTTTAAAGTTATTTATAAATTTTAAACTTTTTTTTATATTAGCTATTTTAACTTTATACTAAATATAAGTATAAAGTTATAATATTATTTATTTTATATTTAAATAATATATTTTAAAAAAAGCTTATATATTGATTAATAGCAATTAAAATATTTAAAAGCTATATTAATAGCTATAATTATTATATTTATATTAGATTTAGCTAAATATTAAATATAAAAGTAAATATTTATTTTTTAATATTAAAATTTACTTATATTTTATAATTTTTTTATTTAAATATATATTGAACAAGTTATTACTTTTTAAAAATTAGTTTTAAAAAATACTTGCTTAAAAAATAAATTTTAATAAATTTTTTTATATTACTAATATTAATAACTAATTTTATAAAACTATTTACAATTATTTTAAAGTAAATAATAAGTTAAAATAAATTATTTTTAGTAAAAAGTTTAAAAAATTTCTTTTACTAACTTTTTAGTTTAGTTATTAAATTATTTAATATTAGTATCTTATATATTAGTTATTTTTTTAAAATTTGTAAGTAGTATAGCTTTTTATTTAGCTATATTTAAAGTAGTATTTAAAAGTTTAAATTAGTTTTTAAAGCTAGTTTAAATCTTTTTTCCTTTTTATAATTTTTAATAAAATAGTATATTTTATTACAATTATAGTATTTAAAAGTTATATTAAGCTAAGTTAAGCCTACTTTATATTTAATAATAATATTTTTACAAAAAATGTTTTTTAGTAGTTTTTTAAAATTTTAAGTTAAAATTTTACTTTAGCTTTTATAATTTTATATAAAATAAAAAGCTTTACTAAATTAGTAAAGCTTACTTAAAAAATAGTATAGTTAGATTTATAATTTATATTAAAGTTTATTTGATTATTTGTAGATTTTTTTAATTTTTTAACAAATTTAAAAGTAAAAAGTAGCTAATTAAATATTTAATATAATTTATTAGTAATTTTTAATATTATTATTAATATTAATAGTTTTTATTTTTTACTAAATATATTCTAAATTTATTAGTAAATAATTAAAATCTATTTATTTTATAAAAACTGTAAAAGCTTAAATAGTAGTAATAAAATTATAAAATTTATTATAAATAAAAATTAAATATAAGCTTTAATTTATTTATAATATTTATTAATTAATACTTATATTTTTTATAATTTAAATTTTTATAAAAGTTAAAAGTTAAATCTATATAAATTTAATAGCAATAAAAGAAAAAAATAATAAAAAGTTTTAAAAAAAGTATATATAATAAAATATATATAATATATAGTCTTTAGTATAATACTAGTAGCAATTTTTATATTATATAATATAAAATACTATAATATAGAGGTAGCAGCAAATATAAGCATTTGTATAAAAAAGTTAGTAGATAGCAATAAAGTAAAATTAACTTTATTATTAATTATAGTAGTAATAAATATAAATGCCTAGTAAGCAATATAAATAAGCAAGATTGGTAGAGATTTAGCAGCAAAATTAATATATATTTACAAGTAGTTTAAATTACAAATAGCAATAGCTGTAAGGACTATAAACTATCTAGTAGTAAAAAGGTAACTAAATTCAATATATAGGATTTATAAGAAAAAATAAAAGTATTTATAATTTTAAATAGCCTTTACATTTCTAACAAATAAAAAAATAAAAATAAAATAAAAATAAAAAACAAATAAAAATATTTTACTATAGTATAGTAATGTTAACTTTGTAAATAATTTAATATATTTGAAATAATTTTATAGAAATTTAAGTTATTAGCTGTTATAATTTATTATATATTAATAAGGTAAAGTTTTTTATTAATTAGTGCTAGTAGCTGTACTAAACTTATTTTTAAATACTAAACTTATAAATTTTTTAAGTAAAAATAACAAAATAAAAAATATCTCTTTATTTAAAATTTTAATTAAAATTTAAGATTTGTTATATAAAGTTGCTAAGATAAATTTATATAATTTTATTATTTGAAATAGAAGAAAAAAGAATAAAAATCAAATAAGCTTGGAAATAGAAGGTAAAAAATAATAAAAATAATTTTTAAGTTAGTAACTTATAAAATTATTAAATAATAAAATATTATAATATATAAAAATTAATAATAAAAATAAAGCTAAATAAGAAGAGTTTATTAGAAAAAAATATTTATACTTAGTTTTTTTAATATAATAAAATAAAATAAAAATAATTTACTAAGATATAATATTTTAAATTAGAAAAAATAAGCTAAAAAATAGATATAAAAGTAGTAAATAATATATTTATTTAAAAAAGTTAAAAATAAAAAAAACTTTAAAAAAAATTAAACTTTATATTAGCTAAAAAGTAAGTATAATTAACTTAATTATAAGCTTTAGCTTAATTAAAAAAAACTAGCTCTTCTTAATTTACTTTAAGATATTTAGAATAATGTAAGCTAAAATTAATAAAATATTGTTAAAAATTAATTTTAAGTAAATAAAGCTATATTAAATATTTAAAAAAGTAAAACTATAAGTAAAAAGTAAAAATAAAATTTTATAATAAAGCTTAATATTTATATTTATAAAAATATAACTTATTTTAAATATTTTAATTAAATTTAAAATAAAAAAGTTAAAAAAATATAAAAGAAAACTTTAAAAAAAGCTAAAAATAAAAAATATTATAATTTAAAAATTAAAACTAATATAAAATAAACCTTTTTAAGCTATTTTTAAAAGTAAATAAAATAAAATATTTTTATTATAAATAGCTAAAGCTTTTAATATATTTTATTTAATAGTATTATTTTTAAAGTACTTTTTATTTTTATTTTTTAATTTTTTTTAATTTTTAAAGCTAGCTAAAAAGCTAAAAGTTTAAAGTTAAGCTAATATATAAAAAGTAAAAAATATTAAAATTAGTAAGCTTTTAGCTAAAAAATAAAATTTATTTATATAACTAAAAATATTAGTAATTTAATATAAGTTTAATAAGTTAATAATTTTAATTTAAAAAGGTTTCTAAAAAAACTTTATTAAAATTATATTATATTTTAATATAAAATAAAAATTACTATAAAAATATATAGCTAACTATTAGTAAAAAAGTATAATTAAAAAATATTACTATTTAAAAAAAATATATATATATAGTTTTTTATTATAATTAAGATAAAGTTTTATAGTATAAATTATAGATTATACTATATTAATAATAGTAGATTTATTTAGTTTTAAAGTTTTTAAGTTAAGCTTAATATATTTAGCTAAAACTTTATTTAAATTAAATAATAAGCTAGATAATATTATTTAAAAATAATATTAGCTATTAGAAAAGTAGGCTTTTTAAATATAGCTTAGCTTAAAATAATTTAAATAAATTTAAATAAAGTTAAACTAATAAAGCTATATTAGAAAACTTTAAAAACTAGCTATTTTTAATTTTAATTTTATAATTAGCCTATTTAAATTATCTAAAATAAGTTTTAAAAATAGTTATAAACTTTTAAGCTATTAAAAAGTAAGGATATCTTAGTATAAATAACTTAAAATCAATTTAAATATATTATTATTATTTTTTATTACTTTAAATTTTTTAAAAGCAATAAAGTAAATTATATAAAGTTTAAAATATAGCTTTAATAATATATTATATTAGTATAATTAGCTAATATATATAAGATAAAAGCTAATTTATTATTATTATTATAGTAGAAAATACTACTATAAGTTATAATAAATAAGCTAGTTAAAAAATATTTATTCTAATTTTTTAAAATAATTAATTAGTTATTTTTTAATATTTAAATTTAAAAGAAAAAAGATAGATTACTATTGATTTTTAAAGTATTTAAACTATATAAAATAATAATTATAATAATTATGCTTTACTTTTTTTCTTATATTTTGCTTTTATTTATTAAAATGTAGCTTAGTAGTAAAGCTAAAAAATAATAAAAAGTATTGGAATTCTAATAAGAAAGTTTACATATTAGTTTAATATAATAATAATAGCAGTTTTACATTTACATAAGTATAAAGCTGTTACTATATTTTAAATATTTAAAAAGCTTTAATAATTTATTTTATATAAATACTTTTGTAATATTATTTTATAAATTAAATTATACTTAATTTATTGCTGTAAACTAATTTTAGCTTTATATATTATAAAGTATACAAAACAATATATTTACATATTAAGAGGTAATATTACTACCTTTATTATAAAGTTAAAAAATTTAAAAGGTTGTATAAATTTTATAAAGTTATTGGTAGAAATAATATATTAAAGGAATATTAATTTCGCTTTTAAAGGTTAAGTATATATATTAATTTATTTAATTAAAAAAATGAACAATTTGTAGAAAGGTATAAAATGTTACTATAATTAAAATTTGTGGAGATGAGAAAACTGGTATTAAGTAGATAGAAACTAGATAAATAATTAGACTAGCTAATAAAAAAAGAAGAGTTGTAAAAGTGTGTAAAAAAGGACAAGCATAACGAGTACTGAAACGGAGCTTAAAAACAACGTTAGATACAGAAAAGCTGAAAACTATTTGAAATTAACAAACCAGACTACATTAGCTTCTTGTATCTCATCAAAATGTAAATCGAAATAGATAGGCTCCAGTAATAGTATAGGATCATGTCTACAGTTACAATAGGTACATATTTGCGAATCGGTAGGCCGCAAACTAAAGTTATCGGCACATAGAAATTTGGTTAAGCTTAAACTATTGGTGCTGCTGTCATTACTGCTGTTGTAGAGGTGATTGTTGGTGAAGGTGTTAAAATTTATAGGGAAGGAGAAAGACCACCAAGCCAGGTTAAATATGGGTGGTTTAAAACTTGATTGAGTGTTGATCGGCAAGCTGTTTCCATTAATTAAAATAGATTTACGAAACTTAATTTTGGACTTTCTTTTGGAACCCACCTTCTTAGCTTTACTTTTAAGTCCTTTATCGGGGATAGGGTCCAAATTAATATCCCGTTTTAAAGGTAGGTTGGTATAGTCAGGTATATCCAACTCCAACAGTTTCTCGATGGTATCGATGATTTTATCCTGGTTCGTAAACTTTTTGGTGGTGTTGGTAAACGGAAAAAGTAAGGTGGACCCTTTTGATTTAAGTTTCCGTTTCGAGCTGCCGTTGGTATTATCTTTAAAAACATGGTTAACCTTGCTGTAATCACCGTCGCCTTCGTAACATTCGCCCTCTACTGCCAACTTCGGTTTATTTAAACTGAATATACCAAATACCGAAATAGGTCCTAGAGATAGTTCAGCCGAGGACAGTTTACCTTTACCGAAGTTCAGCTGTAGCTGCGATATTCTCTTTCGATTTAGTTTACAACTGTTCGTCTCCCCTCCTCCCCCATTTTTCAGGTGTGTTGATACAGTTATGGGACAAAAGGGTGCAAGTAACATACCGATAATCGTGGGATAGTATTAAATTTACAATTGCTTTTGATAAAGGGGAATTACCACACCTACTACTCACTCCAAACACCCTACTAGTTAATTTTCAGCAGCAGACGAATATAAGAGGTTGTTAGATCGTCCCTGTACCCTTTAATTTATATGCTATATGCGATTCCTAAACAAACTCTACGTTACTGAAATAATAACAGCAGTCATCTTTTATGACATTTTGTTACATCTATTTTTAACTTTTGGAAAAAAAAGCTTTCGGAACTTAACTCATATAAACTTTTCGAAATCCATCACCTTTTTAGTTTTTTTATCAACCTTTCGTCATCGATTGAAACGAAATAGCTTATAGATAACCAAACTAGGAAACCGTTTAACTGATTTTGATATTGAAATTTTGGTTCGTTGAAAACTTGTCAATTTTAAATTGTATTTGCATTATTGCCATTAAACATGATAAACATTATTTTTAAAAGGTTTAACCAAAAATTTTAAAAAATATGTTCAAATATCATATGTAAACTTTGTAGGCAGAAATTAACTTAATAAGCAATATTCTATATTTTTTTCGAAGGAATACGGAACATATTTCAAGAATTTATATTTATTACTTAATAAAAGATAATATTGTTTATTTATTGCCTAACAAATAAATACATACTATTACTATATTATACAGTTTTTGTAAAATGGTAGCATATAAAAAAATAGATTAGTAAAAATCAGCAATAGGAAATAACTTAAGTTTTTTTATTTCATAATTTGAGATTAACATTCAATAAAACTTAATACATACTTAGTTTTAAATTAATTTATAAATTTGATTTTGAAAGTTATTTATTTATTTATATAGCTATAAAACTTAAAACCAAGTATATAAAAACTCCTTTAGCTAGTAACTAAATTATGAATATTTTAACACTATCTACAAAGTTATTAAAAAGCAATATAAAAAGTTTATAATAGATTTAATTTTTTTAATTTATATAATTTATACTTATTTTCTAATATAATATAATATATTTTTTTTAAAAGATACTAAAATATAGTTGTAATTTTTAGAAATATAAATTTTAGTATTATTAGCATTTTAATTAATATTTTAAAACATTAATAGTAACTAAAATTATATAGTATCTTATAAATAAACTATAATAAATAATATATATAAATTAGTATTATTTTATAAAATCTTTAATTATATATTATTAATTTTTATAAAATATAATAACTTATATAAATTAAATAGTTAAACTAGTAAATATAGTTAAAGTTTATAGTTTAAAGCTATATTACCTTTTTTTTAATTTGTTAAAAGAAAAAAATTAGCTAAATTTCTAATAATAACAAATAAATAAAAAATAAAAAAATATTTTTATAATAGCTAAATAGTTTTATATACTTAGTAATAAATTATTAACTAAGTCTAAAAAATAAAGCACTTAAATATATTATAAATATTATTAACTATTTAAATATTTTCAAAAAGTGCTTATTTTATTCTAAACTTTAAAATAATCTAATATTGCAAGTAAATTAAAAATTACTTATAAAAGTTAAAAAATTACTATTAATAGTTATAATAAAAACCTGATTTAGCTTAATATAGTATTTATATACTTTAATTATAGTAATATTAACTAATTTTTATAAAAATACAAAAAAAAGGCTTATATTTAGCTTTAGCTATAAATTTTCTTAATTTAATATCTAAAATATTTAATAGTATTTAATAACTAGCTATATTAAACTTATAATTAAAAATTGATTAAAGGTTTAACTAATATTTTTATTTAAGTTTTTTATTTTACTAATATTATAATAGTTTATTTAGCTAATATTTTAAAGTAAAAGTAAATAAAATAAAATAAAAACTAAATAAAAAAATAGTAAAAGTCTTTATATAAATAATATTTAATATAATAAATATGGAACTTATTATTATATAATAAACTTTATAAGCTATCTATATATATAAACTACTTTTTAATTTATTTAAACTTAATTATATTTATTTAAGCATTTTTAAAAATAGAAAAAACTGCTATTTATATACTAAATTTAGTTTTTTTACTATTATATTATTTTTATATAACTAATATAATAATTACTATAATTAGTATTACTTTTGAATATATTAACTATTAATAATTTAAAAGTATATTTATAAATATTTTAAAATATTTATAATTATAAATTATAATATTAAAAAAATATAACTATATTAGCAGATATTATATTAAATAAACTTAAAATACTTACTATTAATCTAAACTTTATTCAATTAATATATATTTTTACTTTTAAACTTAATTATTTAATTATAATAAATGTAAATATACTTTTTTTAACAATATAAAAATTAATTTAACTAATATTTTAACTATTAATCTATACCAAACTCTTAAAAAAAATAATTGCTACTAGTATATAAATATAGCTATTTTTACTAACTTTAAAAAACTAGCTTAAATAAAAATAAAAAATAAAAAATTAGATAAAACTTTTAATATATTAACTTTATATAAACTTTTAAAGACTTACTGCTATAATAAATATATATATAAACTATTTAATTTATTTTTGAGCTTTAATATTAGTATAAATATAAATTAAAATATTATTAATATATTAAGCTAAAATTTTTATTTAGCTAGTAAAAACTTTAACTTTAACTTTAACTTTTTATATAAATTTATATATTAATATATTTAAGCTAACTGTTTACTACTTATTAATATAATTTTATCTATAACTACTATAAATAAAAAATTATTATTATACTAATAAAGCTTTAAAAAGAAAATATATAAGTTTTTAATTAAATTAAATTATTAATAATACAAAAAATAAAATTAAAGCAAAATTATAACAATTTAAAATTTTAATTTTTTAGTAAATTTACTATTTACTACTTTTAATATCAAAGCTATTTATTATAAAAAATATTTTTAAAATATAAACTAAAAAAGCTATATAAAATAATATTAAAATATATAACTAAAATTATAGCTATTAGATAGAAATTATATATAAAAAAGCTAATAATTTTTTATTTTTAAATAATAGCTAAAAAAAAGTAATAATAATATTAACTTATACTAGTTAGCTAATATAAATAATATTAACTTATACTAGTTAGCTAATATAAATAATATTAATTCTTTAACTTTTAACTTAAATAAAATAAAATAAAACTTTTAATTTTAAAAAATATATTTAATTATTAGCTTTAAAAATAAAAAATATATTAAATCATTATTTAATATATAAAATATTAGCTTTATAGCTTTAATAAAAACATTAAATTTAATATAGTTTTTAAATATATAAATAATAAATACTTATAAAATATATATTTATTTTTTATAAAAAAAGTAATTTTGCAAATTTAGCTAACTATAAATTAAAATTTTTACTTAATATAACTACTAAAATTTTAAGTAAATTAATAGCTATAAATTATAATAATATAATATAAATTCTTTTTTATCTTATTAATTTAGATTTATTAAAACTAAAAAAAAATTAATAATATTTTTAAAATATTAAATTACTTAAAATTAATAAATAATAGTAAAATAATAATTAAATTAGTTTTTTTAAATTAAAAAAAAGCTTATAATTATATAAATTACTAATACTTTATTATAGTTTTATATAAAATAAAATTTAAAAATAAGTTTACTAACTATATAAAATTCTTACTTAAGTATATATTTATTAAAAAATTATTTAATACTAATATATTTACAACATTTCTAATTTTTTTAAAAGTCAAATAAGGTAATTTTTTATTATTTAACTATATTTTTAGTATAATTATAATTATTTTAAAATACTTATTATCTAATATTTTTTTTTTCTTATTTTATATAATAGCTTTTACTAATAATATATATATAATTAAATTTAATAAAAAATATATATCTTAATATCACTTTATAAAAAATATATAATAAAGCTAGTTATAAAAAAGTTAATATTAGTAAATTAATATTTTTAGATCTTAATAGTTTATTATTTTAATATTCTAATATACTAAAATTGCTTAATATTATAATTAGATATTTAAAAGTACTTTTAACTTTTAAAAAAGTAATAATTATAGCTATAATAGATTTAGCAATATTTAAATTAAAAAAATGCTTTAGTATTTAATTTAATAAAAAAATTTAATTCAAAGTAAAATAATTTATACCAATTTAATAGCTTTATTTTTTTATAATATATATTTTATAATTACTAACTTTAGAATTACTACCTTAATTAAATTAAAAAAATAGTTATAAAATAGTTTAAAAGTAAGTATTTTATTTACTACCATATATAAATTTATTGAAATAAAAGGTTTGAGCTTTTTGAATATTTATTTTATAAGCTACTTACTATTTACTAAAACTTAAATATATTTTCTTATTTTAAAATCTTATAATATATAACTTTATTCTATTTAGATAATATAAAAAATAATAGTATAATATAAAACTATATTTTTTAATTTATATTTAATATAACTTTTTTATATAAATTAAGTTAATTTAATAAAATACTTATTAGCTTAATACTTTTAAATATATTTACTTTTATTTTTAAAATTAGCTTAGTTAAAATAGTTAGCTTAGTTTAATAAAAAATTAAAAAACTATTTAACTTAAATTTATTAATAAAAAAAACTATTTATACTTTTCTAACTTTAAAGTTAGGTAAATTAATTATTTTATCTTTTTTTATAATAAATATATTAACTTATAATATATATATATATAAAGATTATTTTATAAATAAACTAGATTAAAGTTTTAAAAAAAAGCTATAAATATATTTAATTAATTATTTATAAATATTAGTAAATATTTACCAATTAAACTTTTTTAATAATTTTTAATAAAAAATAATTTTATTTATATATTTTTAATTTTTATCATTATAATAAATTATAATCTATAATAGTATTTTTATACTTATATAAATATAAAACTACAACTATATATTTAATTAAATATTAGCTAATTTTATTATTATAGCTATATTATTTTCTTATTAATTCAAATTTATATAAAGCTAATTAATTTATATATTAATTTATTTATTTATAAGCTTTAGTTTATTATAAGTTTTTTGATTTAATTAGCTATTTATTAAAAATACTTTACTAATAAACTTTATTCAGTTTATTTATTATATAGTAAATAGTATAAAAATTAATACTATTAAATTAATAGCTATAGTTAAAACTATTTTAACTAAATTTTATTAAAAGTTATATTTTACTTATTAATTATTTTTAATATATATATTTTTAAAAGTATTAGATAGCATAAATTAATAAAGTAATAAAATAATAAGTTTAAAATTTATATAAAAGTAAAGCTAAATTTAATTAAATTATTATTTATATTTTTATTAAAAAACCAAAAGTTTTAAATACTTATATAATAAGTTTGGCTTTTTTTAATAAGTAATATATATTTTAATTTATTATAATATAATAAATTTTTAGTAAAATATAATTAGTTATATATAATTTTTACATTATTAATTATAAAAAAGTAATTTTTTTTAAAGTAATTTTATTTTATTTATTTTTATCTTATAAATAAATAATATATTTTTTAAATAGTTATTAAAATATCTTTATAATAATAATATTAAGTTAAATATTTTTTATAAATTTACTAATACTAAGTAGCTATTACATTATAAAATTAAATTATTTTAAACTTTTATATTTTATTCTATTAATTATTTAAAACTTTTTTTAGCTTATTTTTATTACTTTTTAGTTTTAATTACTATAACAGTAATTTTAATCTTTTTAATAACTGCTTAAGTATTTATTGCAGCTTTACTAGTATAAAAACCTTCTTTTTAGCATTATTTAAACCTTTATATTATATTATACTACTATTTAAATAGCTATTTCTATAATTTTAAATATATAAAACAATTATCTTATTAGTAAATAGCAAATTTTCTTAATAGAAGCTAGTAAATATAATTTTTTTCATTGTGTCTACATCCTTTTTTATAACTAGCACTTTGGAGTAATAGCCTTTAAAAAGGGTTTTACTTTTATTTTTCTATTTTCTTAGCTTATATTTATTTTTTAAAATAAATGTACTTAGGCTTTTTAAGCTTTTAAGAATCTTAAAAAAACTATTTTAATTTAATAATATTTTAAACTTATTTATTAAAGTTAGTCTATAGCAAGTTCACTTTTCTAAATATAGTAAAACTTTAACTTTATTAGATAAAATTAAATACTTTATATATTTAAATATATGTAAATAAAGTATCTACTACTAAGTTATTTGTATAAGTTATATATATATATATAAAGCTTATATTAACATTTTTGATTTTGATTGTCCACCAACCAATTACTATAAAGTTTTTAAAAGTACCAACAGGTAGTATATGTTATATAAATTTAGATTATTATAGTTCTAAGAGAGCTAATTGGTTGAACATTAACAGTCACAAAACTTAGAATATAATTTAAATCGGATCAGGTACGTTTTTCTAACGGCAGAATTAAAGTATAAAATAGAAAGAGCAACTTTGAATAGAAATGAATGGTGATATATTACGGTATAAATTTCCACATACAACTTATTAATTAGAGTTTGTTGCTCTTATTTTCCAATACGGACACCAGCTCCTAAATAAGCGTTGAACCTTTAGCCTTAGCCTAAAAGATTTGAGGTGGATATAAATGAAACTGGTTTGCTGTAGAACGACTTTTAATAATAAGCTAAGCGAAAAGTTATTAAAAACTTTCAACTTTCATAACATTTACTAAACCAAAATTAAGTCAAATTTTTAAAGATGCTGTTTGCTTCGGTAGCGCGAACACGTTCTAGAAATAGTTTACGTTACTACTAGACAGCAAATTACGTTCAACCCGATAAGATTGCAATTTAAAATGATTTAAAAAAGCATAATTTATGCTAATTTTTCTCACATTCATAAGTTATATTGGTTTTAGAACCTTCCGTTTTAATAGAGAAATCGATCACAAGCGTACTGTTCTACTTCCACATCAGCCTGGTGATCGAACCGAACGAGTTAAAACTTGCTAGCCGATAAAGCCCACTTTTTATTCTGTAACTGGTATGCAAATACATAGGTACGAAATAAACAAGTTTACAGTATACTTGCTGCTATATTTTGATTCTGGTAACGCTATATTCACTTTGCAGAAATTTTCTCCAATTTGCATCCACCTTTATTTTCAAAAGTCGAAAAGTTTGTAATTCGACAATCCGAAACCTACTAACTTGCATTGACTAAATACTAAATCACATTTGAAATAACTTATATCCATTGGATAAGAATGTTTAGGTCAGACTACCCCACATTGCATAAAACTTATAAATAAGCAACGGTGAAAAGTATAAATTGCTACCGACCTCCAATTTTAATCACTTTTATTAGCAATCTTTTTCCTTATACATTTTACATTTATTATATATTTTACTACAAGTGACATAATGGATAACAACAGCAATAACCGTTTACAAGGCTCACAGCCCATTACTATTAATACAAACCGTAACAAACAAGGACCCTTCAACTCCTGGTCGGGTTTCTATGGCTCGTTACCTAATGGCAAAAACAACTACGGTATGTTCGCCACCTCACCTCCACCCAAGATGCCCAACTTTTCGCCACCTTCACCGATTTCTTCACTCGGATCACAAGCTAGTATCGATTCAAGTGCGAACCCTAATCATCCTATTAGAAGGCGCATGTCTTTAAACATTGGAGCTAGTTCATTAGCTACTCCTTTCTTCCAGTTACCGAACAAAGACAATTCGAACAACCAATCCCGTCAAAACAGTACGGGTTCTGAAGCATTCCCAAGTACCAACGAGTTTAGTACTCCACAACCAATTGGTGATGGTACCCGTAGAGTTCGTAAAGGTCGTACCTACTCTACCTCTGAGGTTGATACTATACACCTCGCTGAGAAATGGGGATTTAACCTACGCTCGAAATCAACCACTGATTGTCCAAAGGTTTCTAGCTCCTTTTCTGACAAGCCTTGGTTCGATGTAGCTGAAAAAATGCCAGGACGTCCAGCTTCACCTATGCGTGATATGATTTTAGAAGGACGATTCTTGGACTAGTTATACGTGCATACCGGCTAACTGCTTCGGCTTGAACTAACTAACTACTTGTACTTTTTACAAACTTTTTGCATGGGGCTGTGTCCCTCCTGTTTTACCACTTTTTAACTTGGGTTACTTTTCCCAAACATTCTAACAAATAAACTAAGTTTTTTTTTAAACTTTTATGTATCACACCGTTTCTATTTTATAAAATTGTAAAGTTCTCTATTTTATCAAAGGAATGTTTCACTTTAATTTTAAATTTAAAACTGGATAATTTGTAAGTTTATACTATAATATAGCTCCGTTAAATAGATCAACTTTTGACGTACATTACCAGTAGATCAATAATAAATAAGGTTTGTGACTGCTCTGTTGATATTTTTCGTAAAATGATTTATACCATCAAAATACTTCGGACTTTTCTAACACTTAGTTTCGATTAGTTATCTAAGTTTGAAAAGGGGTGTACGAACTTATTGGCAGACTAAGGGCACTTGTTTAAGGTTTAATTCACATCTAAATCGACATATAATTTGTGTCCGTATATGCTGAAATACGTCTATAATCCACCTTTTTTAAAGAACAATGCTTATATTTGGATTTGTAAGCCTGTGCGATTTTGAAGTGAGTCAAGTGTTTTAAATCGGAGGTGTGGGAAAAGGATGTGTTTTGTAAAGCTTAATTTAGACAGTTTAATTTCTTAGCTTTATTTACCTAAATGTACTAGATATTTACCATCAAATTATATTCTTTTTAAAAAGTTAGCAACTGTCTGTCAAGAAACAGTTTAAATTTTATCCATTAATCAATACAATCAATTTAATTAATTTAACCAATTTTTACAAGTAGTTAACATTAACATATATACTTAGGGTGTATTTTCAAGGTGTATATCCACTGTTTATAATGTACTCCTTTATATAAAACTATTTAGTATAATTTATTTATTATAACTTTTAGTTAAATCTGTCATTTAGTTAATATAAAAGTTTGTTAAAAGAAGGATTACTTTAAACAATTAAATTTATTAAAATATATTCTATACTAATTTCTACTTGCTAGTTTTTTATCAGATTGGTTAAAATTTTCTATTTGTATTATAAAATTAAATATACTTTTGTTAATTATTTAAGCTTTTTAAACTAATTTTTAATAATTAATTTTTAAATATATTTAACTATTAATACCTATTATTAAATTTAAAATAAATACTAAATATGAAAACCAATATTTAAGCTAAATAATAAAGTATAATTTAATTAAAAAAACAACTAACTATATTATATAAGCTTTAAATTTTAAAAAAGTATAAAAAGTAAAATAAAATATATAAGCTAATTTTATATTAGTTTTTATATTTTAAAAGTTTTATCTTATTAAATAAAGCCTTATAATCTATTAAAAATTAATATTATTTAATATTTACAATAACTAAATTTTTAAACTTTAAATTCTTTTTTTACTTTTTAAAAACTATAAAAATATAATTAATAAATAAAAATATTATATTTTAATAAAAATTTAAAAAAAATGAAAAAAAGTAACTATTTTACTATATAATATATATATTTTTAAAAATTAAAAGTAAAAAAAAGATATAATTAACTACTTTTTAAAAAGCTAATTTTAAAATTAAAAACTTAGTAAATAAAATTTTTACTAAAATTAAATATATATATATAATTAAATAAACTAATATAAATAAAATATAAAACTACTTTATTTTATTATACTTTTAATAAAATTTATTAAAAATTATATATTATATTACTATTATAATAAAATTATATTTTAAAAAAAGTACTATTATTAGTAATTTTTATATATTAACTAATATACTATTAGTAATATATTTTGTTAATAGTTAGCTTATTATTATTAATAAATATAAAAGCTAAAAATATAAGTAACTTAAAACTTAAATATATTTAAATATAGTAAAATATAAAGTAGCTTATTAAATTAAAAATATTTTTCTACTTAAAAAACTTTTTTTTATTATATAAAAGTAGTTTTAGCTAAAGTATAAAGTTTATAAAGTAGTTAAAAATATTTATAATTATAGATAGATTTTATTATTATTATAATTTTTAATTAATTATATATATATTTATTTTATAAAATAATTTAACTTTTTAGTAAATTAATTAAATTTAAATTTTTAAATATTTTAATAATATATTTTAATATTTAGTTATAATATAATAAAGTTAAGTTTTTAAGTTATATAATTATAAAAAAACTTTTATTAGTTATATAATTAAAATAGAAATTACTTTTTAAAAGTTTATAATAAAAATTGTTTTAATTAATTATTAATATAGTTTAAGTTTTTATATAATATATTTTTACTTTTTAATACTATATTTTAAAATTTAAGTAAGTATAAAAATATATTAAATATAGAAATATATTAATAAATAAACTTAAAAAAATAATATTATTAAATAATATTTAAAGTTAAATTAAAAAAACTTTACTTTTATATTAAAAACTAAAACTAAATAATTTAAATTAAATATATATATATATATAAAGTATAAAGTAAATTTTTAATATATTTTTATAAAACTTTATTTATAATTATTTATATACTTTTTAAATTTCTTTTTAATAAGTTTAATTAAAGTTTTTGTTTTTTAAATAATAGTTAATTTAATTTTTAAATATATATAGCTTTTTAAAATAACTTAAATACTTTTAATAAAATTAAAATATAAAAATTTTAATAAAATAATAATATAGTATTAATATATTTATATATTATAAAAACTAATATTTTTATTATATAACTATAAAAAAAAATTAAAAAAATAGCTTATACTATATTTATAAAGTAGATATATAGTGTAAAAGTAAGCTAAAAACTATAAAAAAAAATTAAAATACTATTTTAAATCTTAGAATAACTAAAATATTAGCTCAACTAGTCTAATTTAAATACATTTTTAAATATTTAAAGCTACTTTTAGAAGTATATAATCTATAAAGTTATACTTTTATTTTATTGTAGTTTTTTAAATATAAATAGAATTAAATAATTTTTAGACTTTGTAAAATAGTATATAATTAAAACAGTTTGAAAAAAATATTTAATATAAACTAAAAGTATATTTTTTGAGTATACTAACTATTTAAATAATATAATTTAGACTAATAAATACAAATTTAATAAGTAAAATATTAAAAATAAGAATTATATATATTATTTTGATTAATACTACAAATTTAACTATATGATAAATTATAGCTTACACTAATTTAATGGCTTTAAAGCTAATGTTTAGAAAACTCTTAATATATATAAAGATTTATATTTAATATATATATATAATAATTTTAATGCTAATATTTATATAGATTTACTTAAGAAATTTTGTTTTAAGTCTTTCTAAAAAGTTTATTTAAAAAATTATTAAGCTATTTTAATATACAACTTTGCTACTTTTTATACTACTATAATAATTAAAAAATATATTAAAAATATAAGTATTAAAAGTTTTAATTAGCTTATATATAGCCCAAATATTAATCTAAAAAAATACCTAAATAATATTTAAAAAAATCATTAAAATTATATTAAGTATATTTAGTAAAATCTAGTAAAACTAATTTAATAAAACCTATAAATAGTTATAAAAAATGTTATAATAAAGTAGTTAAAGCTTAAAGCTATAAAATTAGATATTAAAAAGGTTTTTTAATATTAATATATATTTTTTAAAAAACTAAATTTATACTAGTATTTTATATTTTAATATATTATTTATTAAAGTTTTTTTTTCTTTAAAATTTTTAAATATATTTTAATATATTTAAATTTCAAACAAGTGCAAAAATTTTAAAAGTATTATTTACTTTGTAAAAATTTTAATTTTTATATAACTTTTAGTAAAATATACTAAAAGTTTTAAATTATATATATAATACTAAATAAATAATAAATATTTATTTAGTTAAAACTAAATTATTTTAAGTTTTTAAAATTTTATTAAGCTTTTTATAAAAAAATTAGTTATTTTCAAAAGTAGTTAATTTTCTATTTATAATTTACTTTAAAAATATAATAGAATATAATATTAGTCTTAAAAATTTAATAAAATCTTTTAGGATTTTTTATATTATTAGTAGATTACTAAATATAATAAAAAAAAAGTTTAATTTTTCCTTTAGCTTAAAGTTATAACTAATTATTACTATTACTTTTTCTAAATATATAAAGTTAAATAAAGCTTTTTTAAAATAATATATTTTAGTAAAATTTTATTTTAAGTTAGTATACTAGCTATTATATTTTAAAAGCTAAAAAATATAAAGTAAGCCAAAATAAATTTTATTTAAAAAACTGAAAAATTAAAAATGCTAAGCTTTTTAATTTTTAAATAAAGTAAATTTTATCTTTTTAAATTTAATATTACTAAGTTTAAAAAAAGCTAATACTTTTTTAAAATAAAATTTCTATTATATTAGTGCTAGTATTTTCTTTTAAACTAATATATTTTAATTAAAATATTGTATTATTAAAAATAATTATTTGTATATTTATAACTTTTAATTAAATATATAGATTATATAAATTAATTTAAATACTAATATCTTTTATAATAAAAAAATTGTATTAGATTAAAATAATAAAATATATAATATAAAAAATAGCAAAATTTATTTATAAAGTATGGTTTATATTTATAAAATAATATTATAATTTACAAATAAATTTGATTATTAATTATTAATATATAAAAGCCTTATATTTAATAAAAGTAAAATTAATTTTATATAGAATTTAAAGAAGAAAAAAGGAATAAAATAGATAAAAAATAAAACAGTAGTTAAATAGATAAAAATGCTAAAAAAGTAAAGTAGTACTTTTAATTTAAAGTTAAATATAAGTTTACTATAATAAGATATAAAAAATATATATTACAACTATATTTAGCTTATTTAATTAGCAATTTTAAAATTATTATTTTTACTCAACTATTTTAAAACTTTTAATATATTAAGCCAAAAATAGATTTACTATAATTTTCATAATTTTGATTTTTTAAAATTTTAAATTTCTATATATAATTTGTTTTTAATTTAAAATTTATATAAAATTAAAACTTGTTAATATATATATATACTATATTGAAATAGTTATCATTGAAAAATATTAGGTTTAATAATAGTTATATTATAAAACAGGCTTTTTAGTGTAGTCTTATTAAGCTTTTTTATGAAAAGTTAAAATCTTATTTTGACAATTTCTGAGTTTTACTAGTGGGACAAATCCCATTCTTTAAAGATCTATGTATTAAAATATAATAAAAAATATTGGTGATTAACTACCTTTGAGTATTTTATATAAACTTTAAAAAATGCAAGCAAAATACAACCAATCCCTTTAAAACATCATAAAGATTTATTATCTTCACTAGCATTATATTCCTCATTAGAGAGAGGTGTGTCATTCCCATCAAAATCTTTATATTCTGTAGTATTGTTACCTCTAATATATACAGGATTTATAATAGCAGGAGAAGTAACCTGGTTTGTAAATGACTCTAAAGGCAGTACTTCCAAGGTGAACTTTAGGTTAATAGTATATTGCAATGCTAGAACTGAGTTAGAGTATAGGTAAACTAAACTAGGTTACCGGTATGCTTGTTAACATAGGAGGCATTGGTTTCAATAGTACAGGTGGAAGCATCAGGACCAGGGACACCAGTCAAAACACCATCGACCCAGTTTAGCCAAGAGGGTAACCAAGGTGAATCAAATTTTGGCGGATGTGCTTAAAAAGCTGTTAAAATTAAGCTCTACGCTCAAAAAATTACTTGAAGCATGAGGAGAGACATGAGGATCCCAAACTTTGGGTGCCCAAGTGTACCTAAGACCGTAGTAGGCTACGGTAGGATGAGGCCCTACAAACTTACTAGAGAAAGCACGGAAAGTCCAGTGACCTTCAATGTTACACTTACCATCCATGTTTAATGTGTGAGAGCCTTTAGACTTGATCTTACGTCCAGTAGCAGCGTACCGGCATATCAAAGGGTTAAACAATAAATACCGTTTAATCAATGCTACATCACATACTAAAGAAGTGCGAGTTTTAACATAGTGAGCAAAGCTATTAATCATGGGATTAATCTTGAATGAGATCGGATAGAATTTATCAAAGCGATTATTTTTAACAATTCTAGCTACCATAGCAGTATTATGGCTTTAAACATTAAATTTGATATACTCAAAATAACTTACATAGGAAATCCATTGTTGCAGCATTTATTTGCTAAAAATTGTAAGCTTCATTAAAAATATAATTTGTACCATTGCTGGCTAATTCTTGCATGAAAGATAGAAATATAGGTTCCAAGGTTTGAGCGGTAGCTTCGGGAACAGTACTGATCTTTGCTTTATATTTGTTTTTTCCATCGGTTTCCTACATAAAAAGTTAGTTATACCCGATATAAATATGTACTTTATAACCAATTCCAGCTTCAACATAATGCTTGAAACGAACCTACAAAAGTATAAGTATATATAATGAAATAAATACATGCATTGGTAGCTAAGTCATCTAATTCTGTCGCAGCTGTTGCTTGGATGATTTCTTTAAAAGAATGCTTTACATTTCAAAATTAATTCCAACGCTTTTAAAATAACTACTTTAATAGAATCAGATGCCGAATACTCCTTCATTATTGTTTGGTTTGAAGAAATGTGATTAAAGTCAATCGAAGATACAGGTTCTGTAAAGGTAATAGATTTTGAAGATATATCGTTTGTTTCTAGTAAATCAGAATTTTCGCTCGGTTTATCTACTGTTAAATCTCAAAAACAGTATTCAATTATATTTATTACCAGGAAGTGGCTGGATGTAAGGTAGACGTTTATGAAAATTTATAAGTCCTGAGTTGATGTGTAAAGTATCCTATACTCATTAACAAGAATTAATGTTTAAATTTACTTCCTCATAAGTCGACAGCTTAGGCTTTTTAACTAATTCTGGCTCAATGAAAGCCATCGGTGAATGCGGTTTATCTACATCTTGAACTTCCTGCTCCTAAATTTTTGTTAATTTTAATTACAAATTTAAAAGTACTAAGGTATTTATCTTAACTCGGAAATCTGTTAATACATCAACCAGCTTTCGCAAACATTCTAAACTTTGAAAGGATGCCTCTTCTTTACCATCCTTGTATTGATTGAGAGCTTGTGTTGATAGATTGACAACGCTATTTTTACATTTAGCTTACTTTAATAGTTTATACTGCATACCTATGTAATAATTTCTCGATCATACACTTTTCGAAATACTTCCCTAGAATATGACGCGGTAAATGAAGCTTAAAAGAGGGTACTATTCGTTTGAGGTGGAGAACGTTGAGTTCGAAAAGGTAGCAACCCTCAAATTTAAGGTTTACTTTTAGTTAAAAACCTGGAGCTTAAAAGGGGATTTAGATGACTAATTTATAGGCAGAGCGCACAACATAAAAACTCTTCCTAAATAATTAATTTTCAGGGGGCTAGTGTAGACGAACAGCCTATACTACAATGCCCAAATCATTAATACAAAATAAATCTTATAACCAAAGCTTCTGTTTTATATATATCTGATAACACAATAAGCATTTGTTTTAAAGTGTATACAGAGCTCAGATAACGTTTATTATTACTAAAAATTTATGCTTAAAGCAATTAAATTTTAAATGGTTGTCTAAAGCAAGTCTGTTAATATGTAAACACTATGGTAATTATTACTCTAATCAGTACGATAGCACAATTAGACCATTATAGATGATGGTCAAAGTAATTGTCTTGTAACAAACATTCAAAATATAATGGTACTTACTGATCTGATAATTTATAAAAATATTCCAAGATTTTTGATATAAGATCAGAGTAAAAAAGTTGATTTATACAAAGTTTGCTCAAATGACACATTTTTCAAAAAGTGAACAAAAATTAAAATTAGTAGTGTTTTTAGTTCATAATGAGATTTAGTGTTCAATTAAATTAAATTCGTACCAATTTAAATATATTTTTTAAATTGTAAAAAAATAAATCAGCTAAATATTTTATTAACTCAAAATTTCAGGTGATAGGTTTTTTTGAAGATGTGTCTTAACAGTTATAAGATAAGGTTGAAAAGTTTAATTATAAAATGTATACATTACTTATAATATTTTATTTATACAAAAGCTAGATCGTTTCTTTATTATTAACAAAATACAACCAAGTCAATAAGCTAAATCGTTTGGTTGCAAGTTTAAAGTTTAATATTTGGAAATATATAAATTTATTGGAATTTTATGTCGTCGCCAAACATTTGGGTTGTTTATATCTGTTTAGGCAAGTTTCATTTATATAACTTAAGGGGTAGGTTTATATCCAATGGACCTATTTGTAACCTTAATATTGATAAAAAAATAGGTTTATTGACCAATAAAAGTATTTTATTTTAGTCTAATTAGTTTTAGGTTAATAAAACTATATCTAATAAACTTAACTTTTTTTATTGAATTTTATCATAAAGTTATAATTGTATTAAGTTATAAGTTTAAGTTGCTACGTTTTTATTTTTAAAATAACTTAAGTTAGATATAATTATTTCATTAAAACTTAGAAATTTTGCTATAAAAATTTAAATTCATTAAATTTTATTCTTATAGTAGACTGCAACTTAATATACCATATTATATTCTGTCTAACACATAAAATATATTCTTAAATTATAAAATCTAATAATTATTAAATAATTAAAATTGAAGTAATAGCTTTGAAAAATATTAAGAGTCTATAAAAATTTAACATTCAACTTTTCTATTTTATAAATATTTAAAAAATATATATATTCCTATTTTAAAAATAATTTCTTTAATTTTATATCAGTTTAAAAAATAGTTTCTTAAAATTAATTTAAAATTTTTTAATATATTTATATTGCTAAAAAAATTTAATAAATAAAAATAAAATTATAAGCTTTTAATTTCTTTAATATTAGAATAATATATATCTTAAATGTTATTTAAATTAGAGAATTAGTTATTATAAAATTTTTAAAAATAAAAATAATATCAACTTTAAAAAAAATATATATTAAAGTACTTTTTTAATACTTTATCTTATAGCTTAAAGCTATAAACTTTAAGCTTTAGCTAACTTATTAAAACTTTTATTTTATAGCTATTTATAAGTTTTTTTAATTTTACTTTATTAATATTTTACCTTTTTATTATATAGAATAAATATATTTAAATTAATTTTATAAATTACTAGTATTTTTTACTATACTATATAAAATAAGTAAAATATAATTTTAATAAGCCTTTTTTTTAGCATTTTTTAGTAAAGTTTAAAAAATATCTAAAAATTATTAAAAAGGTTAAAGCTTAAGCTAAGTATAGTTTTTTACTATATAAAAAATTAAAACTTTACTTTACTATTATTTAAAAAATTTAATAATAGTATATTATATATATATAAAATAAAGCTTTAATATAATATTTAATTACTATAGTAGTAAAAAAAATTATATTTTACTACTTTATAGCAAAGTTATGCAATAGATTGGTTTATTAGTTTTTAAATAAATTTTTATATATTAAAAGCTTTAGTTTTAATTTATTAAATATTTTTTATACTTTTAAGATATATTTTTAAAAATTAACTTTAAAGCTAATAAATTAATATAAATTATATTATCTTAAATAGCTAATTTTTTAGTTTTTAGCTAAAAATATTTGTAATTTTTATTAGGCCAATATATATAATTCTTATTTTTACAATATAACTACAAAAATATAAAACTTAGTAAACTTATATTTACTAATATAGTAAAGATATAAAAATTTAAATAATAATATTTAAATAATTAGTATACTTTTAATATAGAAATTTTACTTTTATAAAAATTTTTTTTTTAAAATTATTTTAGTAATATACTATAATATTAAAACTTTATCTTAGTATTTTACTTAGCCTAAAATTATATATTTTATTTATAGTTATTTTTTTTAATATAGCTTTAAAAATTTAGAAATATATTTGATTTAAATTTACTTTATATATTATAGCAAATTAAGCTAATGCTTTAAATATTTTAAAGCTTAAAATAATACTTTAAACTAAACATTAAATAGCCTTATTTATAAGACTAATCATATAATTATACTTTATAATAATAAGCTTTTATAATATATATAATTTTTATAATTATTAGCTTACTTTTATTTTATTTTACTTATAAAATAAATATAGTATAAGCTATAATATTTATTAAAATTTTAGTTTTTTTTTAATATATAAATCTATTACTACTATATTAATATTTATTAAAATTTTAATATATATTTATAATGCTATTATAGTAAAATAATTTAAAAATAATAAATAATAGCTAAAATATATATTTATAAAATAAAAACTGTTTTTTAATTGCAATTAATTTTTTTTTATCTTTTTTATAATTAATATTATAAAATTTAATATATAGACAAAATATAATATAAAATACTTATTTATAAGGCTATTTTTTTTATAAAGCTAATTTTTTAAATAATTAATAAAAATAGTTTAAATATATTAATATTAATAATATTTAATTTGTAGTATATATTATATTAGATTTAGCTATTATTAATTTGCTATATTTAAATAATTACTAATTATTATATATTTTTAAAATTTAATTTACCTAATAACTTTTATTATATATATAAGCAAATAAAGTAATAATATTTAAATTTAAATTAAATATATTAGTATAATATTTAATTATTTTTAATTATATATAAGATATAAATAATAAAATTTACTTTTAAAATAAAAAATTATTAATTTATTTAAAAAAGTAATAAAATAGTAATATATTTTTATAATATGCAAAATTTTATAATAAATACTTAATTTAATTATAAAAGTAATATATAAATTATTTTTAATAAAATTAAAGATATAATTATTTATATAATATACAAATTTTAAAAAATATATAATAATTAGT
>JAWQFY010000414.1:0-32448 GCA_037055185.1 Capillidium rhysosporum | reverse complement strand
AATTTATATTATAAAATAAAACTATTTATAAATAAAGTTATTATTTAATATATAAGTTTATATTTATCTAATATATAAGTTTATATTTATCTAATATATAAGTTTATATTTATCTAATATAAATAAAAATTATGATAATTTAGTATCTTTATATAACTTTTATTATATTAAAATTTAAATATTTTTAATCAAATTAAGTTTAATTTAGTTAAATAACTAATTAAATATATTAAAACTATTTTTAAAGTATATAATAATAAATATTACTTATTATTATAAATATTAAACTTAGTAGAATAATTTTTATTAGTTTAAATAATTGCTAATAGCTAGTTGAAAGTTTTTACTAGTATATTTTTAAAGTATTACAAATATTTATTAATTAATTTAACTATAATTACCTATTTTTAACTACTTTTATAGCTTTTATACTTTAAGTAAGTTAATAATTTATATAATTTTAATTAGATATTTACTTTTAAATTTAGCTTTTTAATTAAATTTATTTATTAATATTAATATTTAATATATTATTAATATATAGCTTTATTAATTTATTAGTACTATTTAGTTTAAATTATAGTTTTTATTTATTTAGCTTTATACTAATTATTTTTTTAATATTATAACTATTAGTTTTAATAATTATATTACTTATATTTAAAGTTTTTGCTAAAGTATTTATATATACTTTTTTTAATTATATTAATAATAGTAAGTTTTTATTTTTTATTTTATTTTTTTAAGTATATTAATTATATTTTTTATTATTTTATTTATAAATTTATATTTAATATTAGCTTAATATATTAAGTTTTTATAAACTTTTAATTATAATAAAAGTAAATATTTTAAAAATTTGCTTAAAATTCTTATTAATTAAATAAAATTATATTTTATTAAAAATTATTCAAAAAATAGTCAATAAATACTTCTTAATATTTATATTTACATTTAGTTATTCTTTAATTAAATAAATTATTTATATATTTAATAAGCTTATAAAATTAAAAATAGTTATTTTTAAAAAAAAAGCAGTTTTTTATTTTTAATATTTTATTATTTTTAATTTAAAAATATACTAAAAATATTAACTTTATTATTTTAAATGAAAAAACTTATTACAAAGTAATAAAACTATTAAAAGTAGTTAAAAGTTAGCTTATAAATTTCTATAAAAAACTTTAAATAATTTTATACTAAATTTAAAATATTATTTAAATTAATTAACAGCAAAAAATATTTATTTTTTATAAAATTTTTAGCAATTAAAATCTTATAAAAATATATAATAAAATAATAAATATTTTAAAAAACATTTAGAAAAAAAATAAATTAATAAAAAGTTTTAAAAGATTATTATTTTAAATCTATTAAATAGTAATTAAGTTAAATTAAAAAAAATTAATTTAGTAATTATTAAATTAAAAATTAATTA
Source organism: Capillidium rhysosporum (assembly GCA_037055185.1). Lineage (NCBI taxonomy): Eukaryota > Fungi > Entomophthoromycota > Entomophthoromycetes > Entomophthorales > Capillidiaceae > Capillidium > Capillidium rhysosporum. The sequence goes on along the minus strand of JAWQFY010000414.1, from coordinate 31,010 downwards.
AAAAACTATAACTAAAAAATAGTTTAGTAAATATAGCTAAAATAATAAATATAGTAAATTATTAGTTAAAGTATAATAAAACTATATATAATTAATAGAATTTTTTTAATAAAAGTAAGTTTTTTTTAATATTTAGTTTTATAATCTATATATTATATTTTATTATAATTATTTAAATTTAATAAATTTAAATAATAATATTTTTAAATTTTTAAATAATAAGTTTATATATTTACTAAATATAATGCTAAAATATTAAACTATATTAAAATATAATAAATTAAATTAATAACTTAAAACTAACTATTATTAGTAATTATTAAATTTTTAATAAAACTTAATAATTAAAAACTATATAAAAATTATATTTATCTATTAAATTAGTAAAAAGCTAAGCAACTATATTAATAAGAATTATAAAAATAACTATTATTAACTTTTTAAATAAGCTGCAAAAAAATATCTATAAAATACTAAAAGAATAAAATTAAATTTTAAAATTTTTATTAGTTAGTATAAAAAAAATACTAAAAAATAAATTATATATAGTAAGTAATTTTTAAAATAATAAACTATTATTATTTAAATAAAATGTGTTAAATAAAATATAAAAATAAATAATTTTTATTTAGTTTACTATAATTAAACTAAAAATAAAAAACTGGTAATCCTTTATATAAAATAATAATAAAACTATTTATAGAGTAAAACTGCTAAGTAAAGTTTATATAAATTGCTTTTTTTTCAGTTTTAAAGATTAATTAGCCTAAGTTTAAGTTTTATTAAAAAAAGAAAAAAGGCTAAATAGTATTTATAAATTATTTAATTGGAGTTAATAAGTTTAAAGCTAAGGATAAATTAATTTTTTAGTGAAAAAGCTAGATAATATTAGCAAAAATAAATTGAACTTTATTTAAAAGCAATTTAAACAATTTTATATTATTTAAAAAAAAAACTTTAAAAAAGAGTTTTATCTAAAGATATAAAAAAGAAATAAAAATAGATTAAGGGGGGGGGGAAAGGACTAATAAAAGTTGACAGCTTAGTTTATAAAAGGTGAATGAGCTAAAACTCTCAAGAGGTGATATTGAGCAAGAGTAGTAGTAGAAAGAACTTGGAAAAAGGAGCAAATTGAAGGTGGATTTAAAAAAGAAAGAAGGGAAAAGGGAAGCTGGGAATGAAAAAAGTGCAAGGGCATCTAACTAAAGCAAGAGTGGATGGGCAGGTGAAGTAGAGATGATACTGATATTTATTTGTTACTATGTTTATCTGAATTTGGCTTGGTTTTATTTTTTATAAGGTTTTAGAATAGTTATAAAAATTTATTGGATGAAATAATGAGGAAAGATTTCAACAACGCTTAAATACTATATTTACTTTAGTAGTTAAAAAAGATATGCTAAAAAAGTTAATTTTATTGTATTAAATTATAACCCTTCGTATTAATTATAGGAACAAAACTTTAGCAACATCCATCTACTTATTGAAATCCGATGAATTGAGTTAGTTAAACACTTAATTATTATCGAGTAATATTATCTATCGATTTTCCTATCTTAAGGTACTTTCTTTGTAACAAAGGTTTCACTTTACTAGAGAATGTATTTAATAGCATTGTTTTATATTCATTTCCTATAATTTTAACAATAATGCTATAGTACTATTCCTAGCCTCGTATTTTTTAATATTTTACGCATTATTTGATAGTTATACTGCTTAATTTTTAATAAAACTTAATCAATTCATTTCAAGGATATTTACCTGCCAATATATTTCAAGAGCGAGTAACTGTATCAACATTTCAATAAAATATGTTTATCTTATGGCTAACGTAATGGAAATGAATTTAAAAGGGAACTATACCGCAATCGAATACTTACAATCTTATGCATAATAAAACAACTTTTGTAAATATTTAAGCTATCAATTGCGGCAATGTATTAATTTAAATATTTATGATTAATAAGGTTTGTTGGATATAAATGTGTTTATATTATAAGTTAGTCAAAGTATATTCGTTGTCAGATAGCACTTAGCGTTTTTAATTTAATGGCAGAGTCGATAACAAGATAATTATGTTTCTTAATACTATTTTTGATCGTAACTTTTCGTCTTCAGTTATTACTTTATAAAATTGTTATAACCGTGTTTATTATCGTTGTACTTATTTAAAATCACTTTAAATAGCTTATATGCTATGATTATTATTATTGCTAAATTATTTAAATTTATCTAAATAACTGTTAGTACCCGTTGGAATGTGTTTTAAAAAATCATTATTAATTTTTACAGGTTATATACCAGTCGTTAGTATGCTATTGTAGTTGCTGTTATTCCTTTATTTTTGCATAGTGGATTGTGGTTTATTAAATATTCTAAACATACTTATTTGAAACAAACGATTTAAATTTTCCCACTAATATGTAACCATTTCATTTTAAGCAAGTTTTAATAAGCATTAATAAATGTTTTCATCAGCCAAGCTCTTCAATATTTTTCATAACTAAGCTATACAAATCTTATAAATTTTGTATTGTTCAGTTATGTAGTTGTTTTATTATTGAATTATATACTGTTGTTAATAAAGTTATAAAAAAATCGAATTTTGGTTAATTTTTAAATTAAATCCAAATTGGAGTTTAGAACTTAAAATTTTTAGCCATATACAGTAGGTAGATAAAAGAATTCGTTTATATATATATATATATTAAACCTATTTTATAAAATAAATCTAAATATAAGACTAATTTCTTATAATATAAAATAATAATACTAGCTTAAAATATTTAAGTCATTATTTTATTTACAATTAATGCAGTAATAAAAGTACATAAACTGTAAGTGATATTATATTAAGCTTAAGTAAGGAGCTCAAAATCAAGATGGAAGTTTACGGGGGTTGGTAAAAAGTAAGAGGAAAGTTGAAAATTAGATTTAGAAACTTTATAACGCATTAAGATCATAGACAGGATGACTTTTTGCTCCAAATATGAGAAGTTCATACCTAAGCACATTCTTGTACCTCCACCGAAAGGAGCCCAGCCAATTGGATCTTTACCAGAATCAGTATGCATGAAGCGGTCTGGGTTGAATAGCTCAGGATCTTTGAAATAATCGGGATCGTGGTGCATGTTATAAGTATGTGATGTGATATAAGTACCCTTTGGAATGTTATACCCGTCCAGCACAGTATCCTTAGCAGCTACTCTAAAAATTAATCTTGTCGAGGGAGGTGAAATACGCATGGTTTCTTTCATTATCGCCATTAAGTAGTGCATTTCTTTAGTTTGCTCTAAAGTCGGTTCAACTGCATCTTCAGGGTTACATTTAGTTGGGCTGTAGCCTACAATTTCCATTATTTCTTTTCTAGCTTTTTCTTGAATATCAGGGTTTTCAGCTAAATAATGTAATGCTGATGAAATGGCAAAAGCAGTATTACCATTGCCAGCTATTAAGAAAGCAATTACGTTATTACGAATATCTAAATCGCTAAATTGACCACCAGTTGCTTGATTTTCTTTTATCAGTAAAGATAATAAATCTAACTTTGAATCTTCAACCAAGTTCATAGCAACTTCCCTTTTTCTTATCTCTAAAATTTCAGCGAAGTATTTATCGATAAACTCTAGCTGTTTGAAGTAAGGTTTTCTTAAAGGGTTCCATGACGCGTCCAGCGTAGGGAAAATGAGAGTTAAAGGTGCGAAAACAGCCTTTGCAGCGGAATCGTAGGCGTTGATAAAAGGTATGTCCTGCTCGATGATAGCGTTGAACTCAACTCCCATAATACCTTTACCCATAGATTCCATAGTAAATCTGCATATAGTTATGAATATCAAGCTGTTCTTTAGAGTTCTCTAATACTTGGAAAAACTGACGTACAGCTTTTGAAAAGGTATCAACTTGGAACTGTTTCTTAAATAGTGGGTTGACAACCTTACGATGTCTTTTCCACGCGTCGCCGTTGGAAACCGCTACTGATTCACCTATAAACTTTGAAAATAGATTTTCTGGATAGTCGATAAAAGGTAGGAATTTGGGAAAAGTCTTGGTATCGGAATAAATAATCTTAGCGGCATCACTAGATGAGACAACTACAATCCATCTCCCAAAATTCCAAGTTAACATGACCTTTGTCTTTCTAAGCTGTTCTCCGTACATGTTTTCAAATTTTTCGAATAAGGAAGTTTTGTTATCAAGTAGGTCTTTAATCCAATCTATTAATGGTCTGGTCGGTATATGTTGGAGGTTACTGGGAACTCTTAGCTTGAAGTATACCCAAACAACTACAGTTGTTAAAAGTACAAACAAAATTGTATAATTCATTTGGCAAGTTTATAAAAATTATAACGCTTTAGTTTAAAAGAAAATTGTTCAATTTATATACTGTGATTGTAGTGACTAAATTTCCAAATCTTTTACATCTACAATAGTTTCTTAAATTCCGTCTCAATCTAATTTGGACAAATAATATTCTAAATTTACTGAATTGGCTTTGAATGTTTTATATTGTTTTTGCTAGGAGAAATAATAGTTTAGGAAATAAGTCCGATCTTCACAAAATTAAAACCAGTTTTAGTTTATTTTTAACTTATAATTTTATCAAGAACTTTTTATTTATACTAATATTAAGAATTCTTATTGGACAATCCTAAACATATTTGATAGTATCCTATGACTATTTTATTTGTTACTCTAAAGTTATAATTGCTCACCTGCATAAAAATAAAAATTAATTATACAAGCTAGAACTTAAGGGTATGCGGTATAATTAACGGGAAATTTATTTTATTTAATTTTATATTAAGGGTAGATTTAACTATTTTTTCAGATAAATGTAAATTCAATTACTGTATTTTTGTATAGGTAGACAATCACTTATATATTTGCAATGGAATGTAAATGAAATGAAAAACGTTTTTTATAAATATGCTATTTATTGGTATTGATCTATAACTTCGTAATTACGATATATATTTATTTATTCAAATTCTATAATTGATAAACTTAAAAAGTTGGTAGATAAACTATTTTCAATTATACCTTACCTTAATTAAATGTCATTTTACTGATGCGGTATTACTATTTATTGCAAAAAATTAAATTGTTCTCGTATAAAAATAAATTTAGTTATAAAGTAATGTATTGTAGAAAATAGAGTCTACAAAATGATATATTCAAAAAACTATATCGTAATAATAATAAAATTAGCAATAAATTATTTTTTATATACAAATATGACTTAAATACGAACTAATATTTATATTAAACCATTGTATTTATATAATGCACTGGTAGATAAGTGAACATCTTTTTTTAACTTTTAAAGAGCTAAAAATGTTCAACTACAGAAGATTTAGAATATGATAGTATCTTTAGGAATAGAAATCAGCTCAACAACTATCCCATATATTAATAAAAGATTTGAATTTAATGGTTGGCCTTTACTAATTATTTTAAAAGTAAGCTACTACACTGATGAAGATTTATACTTACCAGATAGAAAAACTAAAGGCTATATTAATTTTACATTAATAACTTAACATTTACTTATATATAAAGTTGGTTAATTTATATACTATCTCAAAAGATCTAAAAAAATAAGCTAAGTTGTTGTTTTAAAGAAATATTTTTTCAAATTTAAATAAGTTTATAAAATCTTTCTTTTTAAGTATATAGTATAATTTTAAAAAGTATATAAAAAACAGTTTTTTATTTTTTTATAATTATTATTATTTTAATGGTTTTTTATAAGTAATTAAACTAACTAAAATTATTTAAAAATCCTTATAATTTTATTTTTTATTTAAATATCTAAAATTTTAAAAAATAAATATATAATATATTAGATTATAAGTTAAAAATTAAATTTAAATAAAATAAATAATTAGTTAAATTAAAGTTGTAATAAATTTTATCTATAGCTAAAAGAATAAAATATTACTTAATTTATATTTTATATAATTGTAAAAATCAAAAAATTAATATTAAAATTTTTAAAATCTAATTTTTTTATAAATAAATATATATATTAATTATACTTGTTTATAATATTAATTATTTTAAAACTTAAAATAAAAGTTTAATTAAAATATTTAATTAAGCTAATATGATATAATATAATTTAATTTAATTTAATATAAGTTATAAGCTAAATTATTTTAAAAGTATTTTAGTTAAAAATATTTTAAAATAAACTAAATAAAAAATTAGTTGCTTTTAAAAATAGCTTATTTTTATATAAAAAGCTTAATAAAATTTTATTATAATAACTTTATAAAAAAGTATATCTATTTTAATATATTTTTTTAATATTTAAAATTATACTTTATAATCACTAATTTTATAATTTAAGCTAAAACTACTTTATTAAAACTTATAGCTTATAATATAGCTTTTTATAGCTACTTATAAGTTTTTTTAAGTTATTTTTACTAGTATTTTACCTTATAATTAAAGTATAAAGGTATATTTAATATAATATTGTAAAGTATTAGCATTTTTTTACTATTATATAAAAAATTAATTAATTTTTAATTAGATTAAAATTTAAACTAAATGTAGTTTTTTATATAGTAAAAAATTAATTAAAAAGTTTAATATATAAAGTTTTAATATATTTTTTATATATTACAGTAGTATAAAAAGTAGCTTTACTACTATATAATAAAGTTATATATTATAATAGCTTAATTATTTTTTAAAAAAGCTTAAAATTATTTAAATGAAATTATATATTTTTATAGCTATACCTATATTATAAAGAAATTAGTATTAAAATTACTTTATATATATATATTAAATATTAATTTTTATAGATTAAAAGCTTTATTTTTAACATATTAAGCATTTTTAATACTTTTAATATATAGCTTTAACAGTTAACTTTAATATTTTTAAATTTATATAAATTAAAATATATTATATAGCTAAAAATATTTATAATTTTAATTAAGCTAATATACATAATTTTTATTTTTATAATATAGCTACAAAGATATTATATTTATATAATTTTGCTGTATAAGTTTAAATAATGCTATTTAAATAGTTAGTATACTTATTTTATATATTTTTAATATTAAAGCTTATTTTAATATTATATTAACTATTTTAATATTGTAATATAATATTAAAATATAATTTTAGTATTCTGCAAAGCTTATAAACTATTTAAATTTATTTATAATTAAAAAAATATTAATTATATTAGAAAAAAATTAAACTATAACTTTAAAATTTTTATAATATATAATATTATATAATTATATACTTTTTTTCAAATATACTATAAAGAAAAAGATAGTATAAAATTTAATTTATTTTATAAAGCTAAATAAATTAAGCTAATAATTTAACTTTTTTAAAAATTAAAATAGTCTATTAAGGTAAAACTTTAATATATTATTATTTTTAGCTTATTTAAGCTAACTACAAACTTAAATATAAAGTATATAAATTAAAAGTACATATATATAGTTTAAATAATTTTTATATTTGCTTACTATTTAAGTTATATTTAGATAATAAATTTTAAATATTTAATACTTAATTTATTTTAAATAACTTTAACTATATTATTAACTATATAACTATATTATATAAATAGAATAGCTTTTTATAATTATTAGCTTACTTTTATACTATTGTATTTAGTTAATAAATATAATATAAGCTGTATTTATTTTATTTTTTAAAAAATAGTTTTATTTTAGTATATAGATATATTAATTTTATATTAAAGTTTTATTAAAATTTTAGTATATATTTATAATATTTTTATAATAATATATTTTAAAAATAATAAATATTAGCTATTTTTAAAGATAACTAATTATTTATTTATATAATAAAAGTAGCTTAATATATAAATAAAGTAAAATTTTAATAATTTATTATTAAAAAAATTAAGATTTTAAATTTAAATTTAGCTATAAATATAAATCTATTTTTATATATATTTACTTTTAAGTTGACAAAACTAAATAAATAAAAATTTTATAAATTTAAAAAGTAGTTTATATTAAATATTAAAAAAAAGGCAAGCTTATAATAAAATATTATATTAAAAATAAGTTAAGCTACTAAAAAATTATCTAAAAAAATATACTATTATAATAATAATAAATAAATCAAATAAATATTAAATAAATTTAATAATTTTAATAATTTTAATAATAATTATAACTTAAGTAATTAAATCTAAATATTGTAAAAAAAAATTATTTTTTATTTTTTATTTTAATTATAAAATAATTACTAAAATATAGTTATTAAAATAAATAAAATTAAAAAATATTACTTAAATTCTATATATATAAAAATAGTATATAAAGTTAGTAAGAAATAAAACTAAAAAATTTAAAAATAATATATTAAAAATATAGCTATAAACTTTAAAAACTAAGATATAAAATGGTAAAAATATTATATTTCTAAATTTAAAAGATAATGTTATACTAAAAAACCTTTTTTAAAAAGTGTAGTACTTTTAATTAATTTTAAAAAATTTAAAAATACTTAAAATATTATAATTTTTTATAATAAGTTAAGTTTAATATAATATTCAAAGTAAAATAAATATAAAAATATAAAAAATACTTTATTATACTTATAAATGTAAATAGGTACTTATTAATTAAATTTTATAAATATTTAATAGTAATAAATTTATTTATAAAAAAATTATTATTATAAATTATAAACTAGTATTATATTTTATTAAAATATTATAAGAAATAGCTTATTTTAAGCTTTGTTTAAATAATATTTTTAAAATTATATATATAGTAATACTTATTTTTTTTATTTAAAATTTTATTAACTTATTTTAATTAATATTTTTACTTTAAATTTTAATATAATTAATACAAGTTAATAATAATTAATATTTTAAATTAATAAATATATTTAAAAAAAAAATTAAAAAATTTTATAAGATAATTCTAAAACTACTAAACCTAATATACCAATTAAATATATTATATAAATAAATAATATAGCTATTTAAAAATATTAATCATTTTTTTATAAATATATACTAATAAAAGTAGCTTTATAAAATAGTATATCATTATTTATAAAAATATAAATTATTTAGTAAAAAAATTAGATTAAATAAACTTTAATTAATTATAAAAAAATTTAGTAAAAGTAAAATTAACTAAAATATTAAAAATTATAAAATTATAAAAATTACTTTTTACTTTTTATAATTTTTTACAAATATTAAAATAGCTAAATTAATTAATATAGTAAAAAAGTTATAGTTATATAAAAGTAAAATTGCTTTTTTATTATATTTATAAATAAAAGTAAATAAATAAAATTTTAAAAATTATTATAAAACTAATTTAAAATAATATTTTTTTATTAAAAGTTATATTATTAGTATATCTATTTATATAAACTTGCTATCTAATTAAATATTTATTTAAACTTTTTTAATAATATAGTTTATCTTATTATTACTATATATTTATATTAAAAATATAATATATATATAAATATATTATTATTAATATAATAAATATTATTTTTTTAAATTATTTATTAATAGTTTATCTTATTTTTAAGATAGTATTTTTTACAAGTTTTTTTATTAGATAATTTTTAATTTAGACTTTCTACTTTATTTTTTAAAGCTTACTTAATATTTTAATAAGTAAATTAATTGCATAATATTTAAATATTTTTTATTTAAATAAACTTTTTATTATTTTATTTTATTTTAATAATAGTTTAAAATAAAAATATATACTTTAATTATTTAATATATTAAAATTAGCTACTATTACTATTAAAATTTATTAAAATTTAATATAAAATTTTTATTAAAATAATAATTAAAAGTAGAAAATATTCAAAAAAACTATTATGTTAGTATAAATATAGTAAATATATTAATTATATATATATATATTAAATATAATAATTTATTAATAGTTGATTATTAATTATAAAAAATAAATAACTTATTTAATTTTAATTTTAGCAAATTAAATATTTGTATTTTATTTTATCTAAATTTATATAAAAATTTAATTAATTAGTAGATATATTTATATTTATATTTTTATATCTTTTTTTATTTAGTATAACTTATAACTTATATTAAATTTTTTTTTATATGTTTTTATATTTTTTTCTAAAATTATTATAGTATTTAAAATTTTTATTATTACTAGTTTTATTAGTTTTGGTATAGCATTTATAATATATATTAACACTATTATTAATAAGTATATTATTTTTTAAAAACATTATATTATACTAATTTTATATATATTTTTATTAGATAAACTTACTAGTAATAATTATATTACTAATTATTTTAAATTTTCTATATTTTAAATATATTTTTTTAATTTTGTTATATTTATTACTATACTATTTTAGCTTAAATTATTTTATAGTATATTTAAGCAAATAGATTAGTTTAAATATTTTGTATTTAAAATGCTATTATATAACTATATATTTTTATAAATAAGTAAAAAATTATAACTAATTACTATTTTTTTAAATATTTATCTAATATTAATATTAGTAAATAAAAGCTCTTTATTTAAAGATGCTAATTTGAAATTTTATATTAAAGTTAATTATTTGTTAACTACTTAATTTTTAACTAAAATATGTACTATTTTTGATAATATTTCAAAAAAACTATTTAAGTTACAAAACTATAGAAAAATTTTAAAGTATATAATAAAATAGATAATTTTGAATATTATTATTAAAGAGTATATTTTTATAAGAGTTAATATATTAAATTTCTAAAGCATATTTAATAATAAACTTTTTAAAACATCTTTTGTTATATCATTAAATAATTTGAAAGGCATAGTTTAGATTAACTAGAAATTACATATATAGAAATTGGTATTAACTTCAATATCAAATACTTATAACTTACAGTTAACTTCAAATACATATTTGAGTACATTTATTATCGGCTTCTGCCTGGAATTATATAAAAATATTAATTTTAAATTTTATGGTGCCTCCAATCTAATCTATATTTGATATATTATCATTAGAATAGTCTAACTTGAAGGCTTTTTAAAATGTATCAAGGTTGGCATTCAGCCAATAATAGAAATTATATTTTTGACTATGTTTAAATAGCATATAAAATAATGATAAGGTATAGGATAAAAAAGGTATACCGAAAATATAAATAAAAGCTAATGAAAAGGTAAAAAAGAAGATTGAAAGTTTAGTAAGAGGAGTGATTAACACAATTTTAGGTAGGATGTTAGAAAAAGCTTTAAAAATGGTTAATTCTCATTGACAACGACATTACCACTACCAGAATTGTTAACTCGGTTAGTACGTACGGCTTCAGCAGCTTCATCAGCTAATCCGGTATCTTCTTCACCACGTTCACCGGTAGCAGTATACTCTTTCCTGCCATCGCTAGTATCAATTTCGCCATCCACAATCTCATGTGATACGACCGAAGCTAAGGTGGACACATTGATACTAGGTTCCTTCTGTTCACTGGCAAAAGCGAACGGTGCGTTACTCAAATCTTCTTCATAGCTGACATCGTTACCGTTGTTGGATGCTCTGTACGCGTTATTAGGTTTGTTACCTCGGGACGAAGACACACCCTCTTTAAATTTCAACTTATTTAGTGCATCTGTAGCAGGCCCTTCCAGCTCATCTTTGTCCACATCCAAAGGTTGGTTTTTAAGTAGGAATGTGGAACTGTACAAGGTTCTAGTTGCCAGTACGTTTAGTCTATTGGTTACATACTTCGACCTGTTTAATAATATACTCTGGAATCTAATAAACTTTGACATTCTATAATCTCTTAATATGTAGTCTTGCCTGTGTTTTATTGATATAATCCGTTTTATTTGAATGGAGGTAAGTATAAAAATTTAAGTTTAAGATAAAGTAGTCAACCTTTTTATATGAAGTAGCCTGACGTAACCGTTTTAGCTTGACTTTCTGCCAACGATTTAATTTAAAATTTTCTGTTTATTGGTGGTATTTTTTGAAACCTTAAAATGCTTTAAGTTTAAGAATAAATTAATTGGTACAATCTAAAACAAATAAAAGAGCATATAAATAATTACAAACAAATTGCCAATTGTTTAAAATTTTCTTTTATTAGGCAGAAGACAGGTGATTATTGGAGCTGATTTCTAGTCAACATTTGAGTCGATATTGCTAATAAAACCAACATCATTAATGTTAATCACAAAACACCGAATTACCGAGTTTTACATTAAGTACAACCAGCTCTAAAACTCTGTTAACTTCTAAAAACGTGTGGTTGGCAAGAAGGGTTAATATTTTACTATAATATATATTAATTATATAGTGGTACCTTCTGATAATAAATGTAAAAGTATACTTGTAGTTGATTTGCCTTTTATAAAATTCATATAACTCAAGCTATATATGAAAAAATTATTAAGCTTATTATTTTTAACTAAAAATTCTTATATAAAATTTTGGAGACCTAACATTATAGATTTTCCTGCTTTAACTCAATTATACTAAACTTAACTTTCAAATTTACTATTTTTTAATAAAAAGCATTTTGGTAATGTTTTTAAGCTTTAAAATATAAAAACTGCAGTTCAAATTAAAATTAATTGCTTTTAAATTACTTGTTTATTTTTTATTAAAATTATAGTTTTAAATTTTTTGTATATTATAATAGTATAAATGGAAAGTTATTTTAGATTATATATATAAAGCTTAAAACATTATAGTTTATTTAATTTTACTAAATTATAATATTTATTTAGCTATTAAATAAATATATAGATTTATAGATATATATTTATTAAAAGTAAGTACTTTTTACTATATACAATACTATAGTTATAAACTTTAGCTTAAAGTTAAGTTAAATTTAATTTTTCTATTTATAAAGTTTATATAAAATGTTTTTAAGCTTAAATATATAAAATTAAAGCTTAACAACTATATAAGTTATTAAATTTTAATTAAATAAAAAATAGTAAAAACTTTTTAGCTTTAATTGCTTTAATAAATTTGTTTTCTTTTTTTCTATATTTTTTTTGCATTTTTTAAGTTTTAAAGCTAGTATACTAGTTTATAGTAAATATTTAATATTATTATTAAAAGCTTTAAAATATTTACTACTACTACTTTTAAAATAATATATTTAAAAATTATAACTAAAGCTTTAAAAGCTTTACTAGTAATTAATATAAAAAAAGTAATTTATAATACTAAAAAAAAAAAAGCTTTTTTTTATTTTAAAATTTTTTACTTAGTTATATTTTAAATATTTTTAAATATTTTAATTTTATTTTATTTATAAAAAAAAATATACTAGTAATTTTAAAGATATTAATAATTATTGAGATAATAATTTAAAAAAAAAACTAATTTACTTTATATTTTAAAATATTATTTTTATTAATATTTACAAGTCTATTTATATTAATATTTTATAAATAATAATATAATTATAACTTAGGCTTAAAAATAAATAACTAAGTAAATAAACTTTAAAATTAATATATATATAAAGTTTTTAATTTTTAAAACTTTAAATAATATACTTATTATATATTTATATTATTTATATTATTAATTTCTTCAAGTATTTAGTAAAATATTTACTATAATAATTTAATTTATAAAATAAACTAGTATAGCTTTAAATTTTATTTTAAATAAATAAAATACTAAAAAAATATTCAACATCTAATCTAATTCATATATTATTAAAGTATCTACTTATTTATTTATTTTAGAATAAAACTTAAAGCTAAAGTTATATTTAATAATATGATAAAAATGTAAGTACTAATTTTAAATAGTAAATTATTATTCTATAAAAACCATACCAGTAAATAAATATTTTTTTAAGTTGTACAAAACTAAGCAATTTTCCTATAACTACAATACTAAAATAGTAGAAGCTAGTAACTGAATATTGATAGTCATTTTGTAGAATATGGAGTTTTTAGGTTCTATGGCCTGCTTTTTTACAATATAAGTGAATCACTTAAGAAAAAGTGAAGTTGTGTAAAATTAGTTTCAATATGATATATATTTATACTATATTTACCATTTAAAACTGTCTTTATAAATAAGTTGTGCTCATTACTACTTGGTGTAAACAACTTAACGGTAGAATTGGTCTTCTAAAACTAAGCTTTGAAGACATTCCTTATAATTATCCATAAATGTATAATATCTTTAGCCTGCTCTATATCGAAACGTTTACTTAGTTTCTAGGTGGAAGATGGGTACTGTTTACAATTTAGCACTGAATTTCATTTTTGTACTAACAAATACTGTAGAAACTAACCTTTTTATGATTGGAGTAGATTACTTAATAAATTTCATACTATGTATACATATCACATTTGTAAATATTTATGCTAAGTTATATGTTGCTACCTAATTATTGTATTATAGATAATTATATGTAAAGGTTAAAAGACTAAAATTAACAGTAAATTGAATATACTAATTTCAAATATATCATCGAATTATGTTCGATAAATATACTAATACAACTTTATTGTTTATGTATAAAATTAAAGTACAATAAAATTAACTATTTATACAAAAGTAGTTCAAATAGAAACCAAGTTTAATTCAAACTTATAATAATCAAATGCATAATAGGAAAGAATCATACTTATGAGATAGTAATGGTTCTACGTTGAGAACCTTCATCCTTAGGGATGTGTACAGCTAATATACCGCTCTCGAATTTAACATCGATTTTGTCAACAGCGAGACCACTTGGTAAGTTAACGGTACGGCGGAAGGAACCAAAAGTTCTGCTGGAGTAACGGAGATGGTTGGTATCGGAAGATTCCTCACGCTTAGATTCACCGTAGATGTTCAAGGCACCGTTGTGGATATCTAATTTGATATCCTCTTTCTTAAGACCAGGTAACTCGGTGTAGATTTTGTATTCCTTTTCGTTTTCGTAGATATCCATCTTTGGGTTGAAGAAACTACGGTCAATGGTGTTACCTACGAACCTGGGGTTGTAGTCAGCTAAAGCCCAGTCACTGTTTCTTGATACTGGACCGAAGAAGTCGTCGTCGAAAACTCTGAATAAAGACATTTTAAATAGTTGAATATATTTTTGTTTTTACTAGTATTCAATTCTAAAAACCTCTTTATATACTTTTTCAACACTACGCTTAATACATATTTCATCATCTTTATTTGTATATTAATATTTCTTTACGTAATATAAATTTTACCTTAGATTCGCTAAATCCGAATTTTGAAATGAAATTGGATCTATCTAGAACTTTCTTTTCACTTTTCCGACCTCGCAACTAAAACTAAAGATCAGTCATCAAAATCTCTCATGAACTGATTTCGAAGGGTGGATAGAAAACAGACTTATAAACTTTATGCAACCCAAAAAAATAATTAAGCTCCCTATCTGATAACCTAGTTTTTATCCTTATCACTTTCTAGGCTACTAAATATAAATGTAATATTAAAAACTTAAAGTACTGTAATTTAGTATATTAAAGATTTAGCTAGATGTTTCTAACTGTTTTTTTTATTTGCGTTGGGGGGGGGGGGATATATAAAAAACAGCTAGCAAGTGGCATCTATCTGTAAGCTACTACTATATCATTTTTAATTGATTAGGAATTCGGTATAAATTTAGAAACATCGCAAGATTTACTAACAAAATAAACGAAATATTTTAAAAATGAATTGTGTACCTGTTAGTTGGCAAAAGTTAATACTAAACCGTTATGTTCTTTTATGAATTTAACTTCAAAGAAAAATTAGTTATAGATCGTGTATATTAGAAATTTAGGCTATGTTTATAGTAAATAAGCTGTTTAACTTATACTTTCTTAGCCTAGTGGTTGGTAAAAAATCTTTATAGGCAAGTCCTGTACGTACGCAATCGGCTATTATTAAAAGTAGCCGATCTTGATTTCAAAATATAATAGCTAAAAATCAGTTTGACGGAAATTTTTAAATTTTAAAATATTTATTACTTAAATTTTTTCAATTTTTTCCGATTTGCACATAGCTTTTAAATTTTAAAAAGATACGTGTTACAATTGAAAATACATGTGTCTAGCTGTGCATACACACTTACACGCTATTCAAAGTTTAATTGGTAAATATTTTGTGAAGCTTTTCAATATTATTCTTTATCATATAATAAAATTATAAATTATAGTTCACAAATCCTTCATATTAACCTTTACATTGTGTAAAATATAGAATGTTCAAAATTTTATAAATTTTAATATTAGTATGTATTTTCTTAGATTATAGCATAATAGATAAAATGTATGCTAAAAATTTAATAATAAATTTATATATTAAATTAAACTATTATAATAAAAATTAGTAATTACAAAAAAAATTTTTACAGTATAGGAATAAGATAACCAATGAGAAATTATAAGTATTAAGTATATTTTAAGGGAAGGCTGCTTAGTTTTTGACATTACTTAAAGACACACACTATATAAAAGGTTAAATATTTAAATAAAGATTTAACTAATTTTATAGTAGCTCAAAATTTAAATCATTTAAAAATCTAACTAATCTAATTCAACTTTAATAATCTTTTAAATAAGTAAATGTTTTTTGCTATACTTAGAAATTTACTTTTTTAAAGTTGCACTTTTAACTTTTAATAAATTATTAATTAATATAGTAAGATAGAAATAATAAAAATAGATAGTTTTTAAAATCTGTAATATTTAAGCTTTTAGTTAAATTATTATTTTAGAAAATTAGTAATTAGAAAGCTCTAATATTTAAAAATTTAATACTTAATATTATTTTAAAATATATAAATAAAAAATAATTAGTAAGTTATAAAATAATAGAAATATTTAAATTTACAAATAATCTATTTTTAGCTTATAAAAAAATTATACCATTATATATATATAATTGCAAAACTATTTAAAGCTTTAGAAAAAATGTTTAAATAAAGTAATATATATATAATTAATTAAATTAACTAAATTAAGTAATTAAAATCAATAATTACAATAATTAAATACTAAATTTTAAAGTAAATTTAATAAAAAGTAATAATAATAAAATTATATTAAAAAATAAAATATATCTAAAGAAAGTAATAAATAACTAAATTTTAAATTTATTTTATATATTTTGTATAAAAGTAGTAACAAATAAAATAAAAAATATAATTAAAAAAACAATGTTTTAAAATTTATTTATTTATTAATAAAAAGTAATATTTTTTAAATATAATTTTTAATTAAAGTTAGTATATATTATTACTATTTTATATTTATAAATATATTTGAAATTTAATTTTAATTATAAAAACTATACTTATTTTTTACTTTTATTAAAACTTAATAGTTTAATATATATATAATAGCAATTTTATATCTATATAAATGCAAAGTCTTTTTTTATTATATTTTATAAAATAAAAATAACTAATTTTATTTATACTTAAATTATTTAAAAGTATGCTTAGAAAAAATTTGCTTAACATAATTAAATAAACTAAGTTAATATTTAGTTTTTTTAAAATTTAAGATAATATATTAAAGTTTTAGCTTAAAATACTATAATTTTACTATTTACTTATACTTTTTATAAACTTATATATATAATATATATTAAAAGCTTTTTCATATATATATATATTTATATAATAAATATTTTTTTATACTTACTTATTTTTTAAACTATATTTAAAAAGTTAAAGCTAAAAATTTAATCTTTGTAAATATACTTTAAGTATATTCTAATATAGTTACTAACTATATAATTATATTATATAATTTCATAATATATATATAATTATAATAGTTTACATAAATATAAGCTTATTTTTCTACTATTATATCTTTATAATAAGTGTAATATTTGCAATTTTATTATATTTTTTTATAATTATATATTAAAAAGTGCAATTTTTTTAGTGTAAAAATATATTAATATTATATTAATATTTTATAAGTTGTAAAATAAAAATTTTCTTTTTTTTAAAAAACTTTTAGTAGAGTATATTGAATACTATTGGTTTTTTAATATATAAATATATATATAATTATTCTTATTTATTTTTAGCTAATATTATTAGCTTTATTTTTTATTTTTTACTTACTATAAAGTATATTTATATATTATTTAAACCCATTATCTATCTTTTAGCTTTCAAACTGCTTCTTTAGCTAGTAATAACTCATTTATAGTTGCTATATTTATAATAAATCTTATGAAAATATACTTAACTTATTGTAATAATCTTATTAACAAAATGAAACTAATAGATATTCCCTCTACCTGCTTTTATCAGTTTATAAAAATAAAGCAGGGTATTGAGTTATTTATAACCTGTGAAGTTTCATCCATTATGGCTTCTAAGGTGACAGAGTAGGTAGATCAATTAATACATTTGAATCTAGTTGTATAATTGAGACGGAGTTTTTAAAAATTCCGGCCCAGCCAATCCTCTTACATTCATACCATGGAGTTTTCATATTTTAAAATAAAGGCTCTGTAAAAATTTCTTTACCTTCATTTTGAAAATTCCAGAGATTAAATAAATTTTTATAAAGTTTGTAAGCATTTGTATATCTTGTTATGTTATAGGTTTTCATATGTATCCGTCATAGCTTTATCGTTTTGGTTTTGTTTTCATTTATTGCTTTTTCAGTGTTCGAAATTAACTTATGTTCTGTTTTGTTAATTATAGTAAAGTAGTAAATTAAAAAATAAAATGAGATTAAATGGACCAAATGTAGTTTTTGGTAATTATTTTTACTTTAGTTACATTTTTAATGTTTATATGTTTTAGTTGGAAATATTCCTTTTGATATTTCTGAAGAAGCTATGATAGAGATTTTTCAGGAATGTGGGCCGGTAGTTAACTTCGAGATCAAGAAAGATAAGGATACTGGACGTCCCAGAGGCTTTGGATTCTGCGAATTTCATGATGAAGCAACTGCAAATTCCGCCGTACGTAACCTTGACGGTTATCAAATAGGTGACCGCACACTTAACGTTAGGGTTACAGTTAACGACCCACCGAACAGTAGTTTTCAACCACGCCAACAACCATTCGTCGGTTTCAACAGACCTCCACCACCACCAGCCTTCCAACCTCAAGCCGCTGTACAGAATAGCTTTATCGAGGTACAGCTATATTTAGATTATATATATTTATTCTCATTTTTGCATTAGGCTAACCGACCATCAATCAATACTGCCGCTCCAGTAGTAAACCAACAAACGCAACCATCAGTCCAAGCAATTAACGATTTTTTAGCTACTATGACACCTGACCAGATTTTTGAACTTATAACTCAGATTAATGTAAGTTATTTTTTATTTATTAAACAATCTATCTTGACATTTTGTTTTTATTTTTGCTGATAAATCTTGTTCTTTTGATTGTGAATCTAAATACAATTTTAAGTAAAAATATTTATTAAACTTGATGCATATTATTTTTACATTCTTGTTTTTTAAGATTAGTTTATTAATTCTTTTTTAGGTAATGATAAAACACAATTCGGAAACAGCAAAAACTTTCCTGTCCTCAAACCAACAGTTATGTTATGCTTTATATCAAGCAATTATAATGATGGAATTGGTGGACGAAGATATGACTTCAGGTGTACTTACCGCTAACGTCAAACCAACTGCCGCCCCACCATCAATTAACAAAATTGGTGGGCCGTCCTTTATGCCAGCTATACCGACCGTGCCCAGTATACATCCTTCCCGGCAACAACAATTGGGTATGGAACATATGGTATCCCCTCAAAATTTCTCTCCTAATCCAGCTTACAACCAACCACCTCCAGCTTACAACCCACTTCAACAAGCGTACAACCAGGCTCAGCCCAATTACCCACCCCCACCTGCTTTCAACAATTTCAAAGCCCAACCGCAACCGCAGCACTTTCAAAACTTCAACCATCCACCACCTCCCTTTCCCCAGCATATGGAACCAAAACGGAAGATTAACCAGTTCAATCCCAACCAGTCCGGTATGAACAGCATGGGTGCTATAAACAACGGTGGTCCAGGTGCCGGTGGTGAAGATCAGGAACAGCTGATTCGTGAAGTCATGCAGATGCCTCAAGCAGTTATCGATAGGTTACCCGACGACCAACGGATGGCTATCCTCCGCCTCAGAGCTCAGTATATGGGTCGTGGTAACGAACAAGCCTTTCATATGTAGGCTTACCTTGCGTCTATAGCTTAGCGTTTATAATCTATTTTCCATTTACTCTACGAATTCGAATAAAAATTTTACTTTTTTTCAAGATGGCGACTTACTTTTTAAAATTATAGTTTTATCTAATTCTTTCCCATTTTCCTCTGTTGAAATACAAATTAATAATATTTAATATATGTGTGTGTTATATTTTTACATTATGCAGATTTTATAATATAATAGCTCTACATTTTAATTTAAGGATATAAATTTAGAAGCAAGAGTTAGGTTTATAGCAATTTATAGCACAGTTTAACCTTTAATTGACCAATCTAATATTTTCTAATGTACGCCTTTTAATAGGCTAAAATATTTTAAAACTACAAAGTATATTGTTAATTAATAACACCTAGGTGCATATTTTTAGTTTTATTTTAGGTATATATACAATAGAGTATCTAATTTATAAATCAAATGCTTATCATAATTGAAGCTTTAAAAAAAATATATAATTGTGTAAAAATAATTAAATAGATATTTTTAATATGTTTTTTTTATATTAAAAAGCTTAAAATTTTTAGTATATTTTAATGAAAGTTATTTTAAACCAAATTTCTAAAAGGTAAATATTACTAATAAAAGTACATATACTATAATGTAGTATATACACTTTTAAAAATCTTTATATCAATATGTTTTTAAATAAATTTTTTTAAAAATCTATAAATTATAAAACATTATATTTAATATCTATTAAATATAATAAAAATATATAATAAAAATACCTTTATATTATTATTTATAAGTTTTTAAATTATATTGTAATAATAATATACTAAATATATACTAATGTTTAATAATACATTACTAATATTTTTATATTTATAAAGTAAGATAAATATATTCTAAAAAATAGTTAAATATATTTACTATATAAAAATCACTTTAATTAAGTATATATTAAAAATTAATAATATATAATAGCTTTATTAAATAGCTAGTAATATAGCTAAAATATATTTAAAGTATAACTTTAAATATTAAATACTTAACTTTTACTTTTTAACTATATTTTAAAAAAAGTTAAAAATATATAGTAAATAAATGTGTAGTTAAAAATATAAATTAAAAAGTATATTATTTATTTAATAAAATACTAACTTTAATTTTAAACTAAAATAATAATAGCTTAACTTACTTTATATAATAATGTAAGTTAAATATATACTTTTTTTAAATGTTTTAAAATATATATATAGATAGCTTTAAAAATAAAATAAAATTTAAATAAGTATATTAAAGCTAAATATTTAGTTATTTTATTACTTTTATAGTAAAATTTTAATATTTTTTAAATAAAAACTAAGTCAAGTAAAATATAAAAATAAAATATAATAACTTTATTTTTATATTAAAATCTAATATATATATAATCAATGTTTTTTAGCTTATTTTAAAATATATAAACTTATAATATAAAAGTGTTAAAAATAATAAATTATATTATTATTATTATAAAGCTATATATTATTAGTATTTATTAAGATATAAAATATTAAAAATTAACATTTTTTTAAAATAAAACCTTAATTTAATAATATTTTAATATTTTACTTTAAATATTAAAATAGTTAAAATATTAAATTAATTTGCTTTATTATATAAAAATTTTTTTTTAATTTTTTTTTAATATTTAAAGCTATTTTTTATAGCTATGCTTATAAAATTAAATAATTTACAAATTAAGTAAAGTATTATTAAAATAGTTATAGCTTATATTAAAAGTTTTAAATAATATATTAAGTATATAAATTAATTTTATTAAATATATGTATAACTAATTATATTTTTAAGTAGTTTATTTTAATTTTAAAACTTAATAAAATTAGCTAAAATTTAATATATATATAATATTATATTTGCTAATATAATTAAATATAAACCTGCTTTATTTAATTATACTTTTTATAAAATATATTAAAATTTATAAAAATTTTATTAATATAAATTAATAGTATTTTTTTATAAATTTATTAACAAATTTAAAATAGTTATTTTTAAATATATCTATATCAATATTAAAGTTATTTTTAATTTATACTAAATATAAGCTATTATAAATATTTAAGTATATTTATACTTTTATATTTATACTTTAAAAGTTAGCTTTATTATTATTTTATTAATATAAATTATAGTCAACTATATAATTAAATATATAATTTTAGTTTAAATAATATTTTATTTATTTATTTTTATAATTTTTAAATATTATAAAAAAACTATACTTTAAAATCTAATATACTAAAGCTATAATATTAAAAAATTAAAAATATTAATTAAAAATAAAAATTTTAATTAAAGTTTTCTATTTAGTATTTATTTAATAACTAATAAATAAATAATAATATATAAAAATTTAATTAAATATAGATTTACTTTTTAAAGCTAAATTTTAAAATTTATAATTTAATTATATTATTTTTATACTAAATTATAGTTTATTATTATAAATTATAATAGCTTTTTATAAGCTTTTTTAGTTTCTATTTACTAATAAATTTTGTAAAATAAAGTTTTATAAAGCTAAAACTAGTAATATAATTTTAATTAGATAAATATTAACTATTTCTATTTTTAAGTTAAGTATATTATAAATAAGTATTTATTAAATTCATTTTTATTTTTATAGCTATATAAAAAAAATTTATAAATGCTATTTAGATAATTAATATATTTTATAAAAAGTATTTTTTTTCTAAAAATATAATTTTTAAACTATTTTTTTAATTAGGTTAAAAATCTTTACATTAAAATAAAACTATAGTAAATTTTAGATTTTACTAATTATAAATTATAATACTTTTAGTTTTATTTTTTAAATTTTATATTTTTAAATAAACTTATTTTTAATAATAAAAATATATAATAAAAAGCTTAAAACTAAATATGTTTTAGTTATTAAAATAATATATAGTAGTAAACTTTAATTTTCAAGTTTATTTAATTAATAATTAATATGTTTAAATGTAAATATATTTTAAATATTTGAATTTTTATATCTACTTATTTTTAAATATAGCTTAAAAAGTAGAATTTTTATAGTTTTTAGCTTTAACTATATTAGCAACTATATAATAATATTATATAATAAAACTAATTTTTAATATATACTTTTTTATAGCAATTTTTATAAATATTGCACTTTTATTACTTAAATATTTTATTTCTTAATTTATAAATTAGAATTTATATTTTTATATTTTTATTTATTTATTTTTAATATACTAAATTTTTGAAAATTAATATTATTAGTATAAAGTTTATATATATATTTCAAAATAAATATTATAATTTTTTAAGGGTAAAAAACTATATAGTAGCTTATTATTATTTTTTTCTTAAATATAAATAACTTTTAATAAAATTTATCAAACATATTGTGAAATGTTATAGCTCTATACTTTATCTATATTAGTTTGCATAATATATATATATATATAATATTAGAATTAGTTACTTTCACAATTAGCTGATTTTATATATATGCTAGATACAGCATATTTAAACATATGACTTATTTATCTGTTTATTTTACTTAAGGTAGCAAATAAGGAAATATACTTACTACAATAATAAAGTACCTTATATATGATAAATATCATCTTCAGGTGACAAAGCTGTTAGCTTATATTTTTTAAAGTTAGATATAATTTATTTTGTTAAGGCTTTGATAAGAGATATTTGAAATATATATCTTGGAGCTTAATTGTCATTACATTTTCAATCTCAACAGAATATTCAGAATCCCTTTAGAAAAATATTATACCTAAAGTTGTTACTAACCATGGCTGGTATAGGTGTACTGTTAACAGTATAGCTCTCAGCCCACCTTTACTAATAAAGATTTTCATAATAATTTATAAGTTAAAAGCTAGGGTCCGATGAAGAGTTAGTCATTTAACGTCTCTAATACATTTGGTAGCTGTGGTATCGGTAAATTATTACTAAAGCTGTGAATTAGCAACAAAGATTATTAACTTCAAAAATAGTTTCTTATGCTCAGATGTTCGCTTTGCCAAGCTTTAACCAAATCTTTATCATGTATATTTCCGAGAAGTACTAACATCCCTTGTTCCCTTTTTATTTTTAAGAACATTTTTTTAAAAACTATTCAAAAATGGCACAAACAATTACAAAATACTATTAATCTAGATCTTAGAAAAAGTTTGGAAGTTAATACATAACTAAACTCGATTTACTAAAGTAAAGCTTAATGGAATTAAATTATCTAAATTACACTTTATCGAGTAGTTCACTAATATCAGAATCCATGAAAAAGAAAATCAAAAATCATTATTACTGTCACTTTCATAAGCTCAACAACAGTTCATTTTAATATAAACCATTAAATTTTACTAACGGTTCTTTACATTGAAAGTATTTTACAACAATTTTAAACTTATCCGATACAGAACAATTTAAAGAACGGTAAGCGAATTAGATTAAAACAACCATTTCAAATTCATATTCCTAAGAACATTAGATCCACCGTACCCGATTCCATAAGTTCTATTAAATAAAAGTTATGAATAAAATATCAATTGTATATAGTAATTTCTACTTCTATTCTTCACAATACATATTTCCATAAGAACGACGAAACTAACTTTGTACCAACGTCTGATACGGGCTTATTCGATAAAATCGAAACCTTTCTTATAGTCAATATTGCTGAATGTAACCTTACTAAAGTTACCGTTGATTCAAACAATATTATACATTTATCCTTATTACAAGTTTATTTCGATAATAATGCTAAAATATAGCAACTTTAGTTAAAAAGAAATTAAATCATATACATTTAAGTGTTTGAAATGATTTTAAATAAAATAAAGTTCTATTTTTATAAACTAAACGATTATATTTGCCCGTATTCCTAAGGTAATTCCCCTATAGTAATTTTACATATTAGCAAATGATCACTTAGAGCTTTTATTCAACTGGGAAAACCCTATTGAACTTACTTATTTAATTTCTTGAAAGTTAGGAAGCTTAACTCAAGTGTTTATTTGTTTATTTATTATCACAAAATAAAGATAAATAAAAGAACTTTTTATTTTTAATTAAAACCTCTTCTATAAAGTTTTGAAGGTTTATCATTTGAGCATCTGCAGCTTTAGCTTAATATGTTATAGTTGAAATTTTTTTGAGGTTTTAAACTTAAAAGCTTTTCTTTCAGTTATCCACTCTTCTTCAGTTCTCTTCTTTGCTTGTACATTAGCCCACAGTGTTTCTGCCCATCTATTCAATCCTTTTCCTACCTACCAACAGAGCTTCTTCACTTCCCTGCTGCCTTTACCCTGCTTTAATTTATATTCATTTTGTAATAATAAATAAATTAAACAATCATTTGGGCTAGGCTTCCTAGCTTTTAAGAAATAAAAATATTGGTTAAAGTTCACAGTTTAAATTGCTAATTTACTTTTAATTCAAATCAGTTTGTTACACTTTTAATCGATTTTATCAAATAATGTGAGCAATTTAAGCGTTTTTAAAAAAAAATATATATTAGATTCAAGAATAAAAATATATTCAACTTTTTTTAAGTTTATTTAAGGTATAATTAAAATAGTTAGCTACTGTACCGTACACCCTTTCCAAACTTCATCCGAAACAATAATCCAAAATTAAGTACAGTAAGATAATTAATAAGTTAGTGTAGATATACTCTAGTTTCCCAGTTCAATTTCCCAAAAATAATTTCTTAAATTATTGGCTTTGCCTCCAATAATTTTTGAAATATTAGTACTAGGAGTAGGGATAGGTGAAGGTAGATTCGGTAGATATAAAATAATATTTGGCTCGTAACAATTTATATTATCTAGCTTATCAATTAAGTCGGAACTAGGATTAAATGTAAATTCGATTTGATTATCTGTCAAAGTAGCATTAAGTTTAAATTCGTTATTGATATTTATTTTGTTAGGACTGAAATTGTTGCGTATATTTAACGTTACATTTATCTCCTCTGTTGGAGTATTCATTACAACGATTTTCGGTTCGTTGGTAGAGTTATTAACTTTGAATAGTATAGATTTAACTGGTTTATATTCGTATTCATAAATTACAGTTTTTTCGGTGTTGATCGGTTTGCATACGTCGGTTTTTGGTTGACTTTCCACTGGGTTAATAAAAGAGATAAGTTACAGTTATGTAAACAAAAGTACCTTTATAGTTAGAGTTAGAAAACATCTAATAAAATTTAGTAGGAATAATTATACATTGTTATTACACTAGTAACGGCAGCAGTAGCAACTATAGCTACCAACATCAGCACGATATAATATTTGTATTTAATAATAAACCTTTTTATTTTCGATTCCTTAGGCTCAACCAATGTTATATCATCCAGTATCGTGTAGTTCGAATGTTCTAGTTCTATATAATACTTAATTTTAGCTAAGTAAATAAAAGGTAAGTTGGTGTACCTGTCTCTTTATACATTTTGAAATGATTTCGTTTAAGTTCGATTGTTAAGAATAAAGTTAAAGATTTTAAGAAAGAAAAGTTAAATAAATTTTTAGCCTTTCAAAATTTAATTTAAAAGTTCTTATAAGAATTGAATTGAATACGGTAATAAGTAAGTCTCATTAGAAATTTAATACAAAAATATGGATTTTAAACTTGGCAAATTTTTATCGGTACAATCACGTTTCAATTAAAATTAAATGATTTCGTTGCTAATCCAAAATTTTAACTATTCCTTCTCTTAAAAATTATCTATACCTTTTTACTATTTCTCCTACGCCAAACCCAGCCAACGTATAAAGGAAATACCATGTGACTACTTTTCGCAAACTATGCGGATAATTTGTTAGGGGCATTTTAAACACAATTGGAATAAGTTTGACTTTAGGTTTTATAAAAGTAAAGTGCTGTTTCGTTTACAGCACCTTTTTCCTTTCACTTAACTTTAAAGTGTACCTTTTTAAAAGATACGATGAACGAATTAATCGGTATTTTAATTAAATGGTATAGTTTTAATTTAACTTTTAGATTTACGAGATTTAAAATATGTTGTTGAGGATAATTCGCCACCACCTTACACTGAGGAACCCGAGTTTAAATATCTAAGTAACGAAGCTAAAATCAAATATATCTTGAAGTCGTACGGTTTTTTCATATTTATTCCGATAGTACTTATCATTTTTCTCATTTCTACCCTCACAGTAATTTAATGGTAAGTTCTGTACAACTAATAATTTATAGGCACACTTTACTTCGGTAGCTTCCAGTAATATTTAAATAACTTTGTAATATATTTTTAACTTTAGATAAAATATAGTAAAATGTCAACCGTATATTAATCAATTTAAAGATATGTATTATAATATAGGAACGGTTAAAAAGATTCAACTCAACATTATCAAATCCAGGAATAATAACCAGTTTTCATTTCGCACCCATAACAAGACTGGTATAGCAATTTCGTACGTTATAAATTCTAGTTCACCACAACCTGAAAAAGATATCGTTTTCAAAGAAACTAGAAACGGTGATATATTTATATATTCGATAGAACCAAACTTTAATTTAGACGATTTGGTTGCTAAAAATTTTTGTTATAATACTTATATAATTATATACACCGAAGAGAGGTTAGAAAAAAGTGGTTATTATTATTATTCTTATAGTGGTAGAGTTAATAATACATATATAGTTGATAGTTATGGCTACTATACAAATACTTACAATATAAATTTTGATCATTAATTAGTTAAAAAAATCCCAAATTAAATTTAAAAGCATAATTAATTAATAAATTTTGATTTGCTTGATTTAATTAAAATAATAAGTTTTTAAATATTAAATAATAGAAATATAACTGTTATACTAATATATTGTATTACGTTAATATAATTTAAAAATTAATTCTATAGTTAAATTTTAACTTTACAATAATAAAATAGAGAACCATCTATTAAATTTATTTATTAACAAAGAAATGATTAGTCAATTCAATAATCTTCAAATAAATTTAAGAAATTATTCAAAGTTTAAACGAACTTTGTTTTATTATATATATACTGTTAAAAAAGTTATAAAACTAATCGATTATAATTAGTTTTTATATGGATGTATTAAAGTATGTGATCCATGGGTAAGATGATCTCCTACAAAGTGGAAACTTATCATCCTTTCTTTTAAAATAATTTATAAAATCGACATAACATAAGTTCAACTTGGTCCAACATTAAAGCAACACAAATATTCTGAGAACTTTTATCCTATTCCAATAAAATTATTTTTCCTCTATTTTCACTTCGTTCTCTTAGGTAAATCATTAGATAAATTCTAGAAACTGATCGATTAAACATAGAAATTTTTTGTCCCAATAATATCACTCAATTTTAAAATAGCTACTCTTAATAAGTAGTTTAACAGATCCAATAAAGGTAACCACCGGTGAAACAAATGGAGGAGAATGACATTGATATATTGGTAGTGACCAAGATATCCCTTGCCAATTAGTTAATAACAGAAGCCACCTTCCATTTTAAAAACTGTAGTTACTATATTATATATTTCAATATTACAATTCTGGATAATAAATACAAAAAAGCTTTTCATTTTAAAAGGCAAGTTATAGCTATTGTTATAGAGTAAATAAAACAGCAGATCTATAAATTTTAACTTAACTTTATATAAAAACTATTATAATAAAGATAAATTAAAATCAATTAGCATTTATATATACTAAGTAAACCTGCAAACTATTTATTTTACAAATTGTTAGACAATTACTTGGATATTCTAGTTAAAAGTATACTACAGATTAAATTTTTGCTAATGCTAAAACTATAATATACATGCTAAATTTTATGTAAACTTTTGAAAAAAGGTTACTTTTCCAATAAAAAAAATGTTACAAAAGCTAAAAAAAACTGATTGCCTTAATTTACTTTATATACTAAGTATAATAATTTAAATTTTGATATTCAAATATAATTATAGTCAAATTTATATATATAGTATATATATATATTAATATTTAGCTTTGCTATAAACCTAATATATATAATATTAAAAAGATCTTTATAATAGTAGCATTAAACTATAATTTAGCTTAAGCTTTTTTTTAAAGTATTATTATTAAGTAAATTAATTAGGTTTATTTTTCTATATAGTAAATTTTAATTTAGTAGTATTATATTAATAGTTAAAAATTATATAAAAAACTGAATATTAATAATAATTTAGTATATTTAATTTACAAAATACTAATAGCTTTTCCTATAATTGTAAATCTAGAAAAAGAATAATTAATATAAGTTTAATTATATTTTATAAGTATAGTTTTATCTAAATAAAAAAATAGTAAATCTTTAAATATATTATAATAAGCTTATAAATATAAGTAAATATATATTTTTATTATACTTTTATAATAAATTTATATAATAAAACTAATTATATAGGTATAATATTATTTATAATTTTCCAAAATATATTATTATTATTATGATATTAATATAATTAACTTATATATTATATATGTATATTTATAGTTAGTCTAAATAAATTTAAAATTATAATATTTAAAGCTATACTTTAAAGTCCTACTTTAAATATTAAAGTTGCTAAAATATTAGCTTAACTTATTTTATATAATAAAATAGGCTTAATATTTATATATTTTTAAATATTTAAAACTATTTCTTTTATAAAATTATATTATTACAAAAGAATATACTAACTATTTAAATAGCATTATTTAAATTTTAATAGTTTTATTATAAAGATATATATAAAATTAATAAATAAAAAGTTTAGTAACAAAGTTACTAAAATGAAAAATATATATATTAGTCTAATAAAAATTATAATTCTTTTTAGCTTTAAGTTAAAAATATTAATTATATAATATATTATAACTTATACAAATTTAGTAATAATAAAGTTAACTTTTATATTGCTATAATAATTAAGAATTAAATTAAAGCTTTATATACTAAACTTATAAGATATTAATATTAAGCTTTTTAGCTAGCACTATATATAGCTTTTTTATTATATTTATCTTAAATTTTAATCTAACTAAAAATATTTTAGCATTTTTAAGCTTAGTTTAAAAATGCTAAAAAGTAGTTTACTAAATTTATACTTTAATTTTTTTTATAGTTAAAAAAATGCTAATAATTTATAAATTTATATTAAGTACACCTTTTATATAGTAAAAAAACTAAAATTATTATAAACATACTAAGATAATATATAATTTATTTTTAATACTATAAATACTATCTTTAAAAATATTTAAATTTAAATATTTTTATAGTATATTAAAGCTACCTAGAAAAATAAACTTTTAAGTATTTAGCTATATTAAGTTTAAATTATAATAAAATTTAATAGTATAAAAGCTTTTTTTCTATTATATTAACTATTTAAAAAAGTGATTTTGTATTTTACTAGCTTTTAAAAGCTTTAATTTAAAGTTGTAGCATTATAGTTTAGTTGCTTTAACTAAGCTTAGAAATAGAACAAAGTAAATAGCATTTTTTAATTTTAAAGTATATGACTAAATAGATTTAAAGAATATATTTTAAATCAATAAAGAAAATATAATATTATTTATTTAATATTATTAACTATATAATGAAAAAAGTTATTTAAAAAAGATCATCTTAATCTACTATTAAAATTGTTAGAATTTTAACAAAGTAAATCAAAATCAAAAAAAATTATAAATATTTAAAATATTTATATATACATTTTTAGAAAAACATACATGTAAATTAACTTACAGTTGGTTTTCATAAGTATTTATAAGGTCCTGTGG